>OY101442.1:59954348-60243404 GCA_956483585.1 Gymnocheta viridis | reverse complement strand
CGTTCCTGTGGCCTTGGACTTGATATCTTCTTTCCTCATTCATTCGGGTTGCATAAGTATGGCTGATTGATTGCAAAAATCTGGAATCATTAAAGAAATCAATTGCAACAGATATTTGATAAATGCTTTTAACGTTTAAGATATTTAGATCTTTTGCTATACTGTTTTCAATAAGGTTATTATTTTGATTTTGTTGGTTGCTGAAATTTTCAATCGTGGTGTTTCCATTACGTTGACTAGCTGTTCTGTGTAGTTTCAATATTCTAAGTAACTGATTCTGCGTTTGCTGAAGCTTTCTGCAATATGTCGAAGATCCCCATGCTGTTATACCATGACGTATATAGGATTCAGCTAATGAGAAATATACTTGCCTCATTACATTTGTATTAGAGCAAAAACTTAAATGATAAAGTATATAAGAGGCTTTTCTCAACTTTTTAAGAACTTCTTCAATGTGCTCACGCCATTTAAAGTTATGGTCTACATGTACACCAAGATATTTGTATGTATTGACAATTTCTATAAGTGTTTGACAATTATCGTTATTATAATCAAAGTCCATCAATTTATTTTTGTGTAGACATTCTGTGTTGTGGAATTTCAATTTCACATCAGCATAGCTAAAATGCGGTGGTTTTATATGCATCAGTTTGGTTTTTGATGCATTAATAACCAATCCATGGTCATGACACCATCTTATTGCTATATCAAGTTGATGTTGCATTAAATTAGTGGCTGCTTTCAGGTCTTTGTGGGCTACAACTATGGCGGTATCGTCTGCATATGCAAATATTTGGCTAAGTTTTAACGTATTTATGAGTTCGTTCGAATATATTATGTAGAGAAGTGGTCCAAGTTTGGATCCTTGCGGCACACCATGTTCTACATCGATTTCCTCGCTCACAGTATTTGAAATTTTTACGTAATATTTTCTTAGGGATAAGTAGTTTTTAAACCATTCCAAACATTGTCCTCTTATGCCTATTCTCTCCAGCATTAACAGCAGTTTGTAATGTGACAACGTGTCAAAGGCTTTACTGAAGTCAATAAATAATGTTAAGCAATGATGACTTTTATTTAGTTGTTCATTGATGTAATTCGCAAAGTTACCCAGTAACTTATTAATGCTTTTATCTTTCTGAAATCCGAATTGATTGGTATTTATTATTTTATGTTTATCTAAAAAATTCTTTAACCTTCTCCCTATTATTTCTTCCATTATTTTTTCTAATACAGGTAAAATTGCAATCGGTCGATAATTATTCACATCAGATTTCTTACCACTTTTGAAAATCGGTCGTACATAAGATATTTTAAAAATGTCAGGTATCACAGAATAGTTCAATATAAGATTAATAAGTTTGGTTATTGTTGGAGTTAAAGCAAATGCGTTATTTTTCAAATCTATTGGTCTTATTTCATCGAACCCAGCTGCTTTTTTAATATTAAGAGTGTTTAATATATTAAAGATTTCTATTTCATCAGTGTTGTGAATGTATAATGAGTTTTGAAGAGTGTTTTGTGGCGTGTTCATGGTTTGAATTTATAATAATAATAATAATAATAATAATAATAATAATAATAATAATAATAATAATAATAATAATAATAATAATAATAATAATAATAATAATAATAATAATAATAATAATAATAATAATAATAATAATAATAATAATAATAATAATAATAATAATAATAATAATAATAATAATAATAATAATAATAATAATAATAATAATAATAATAATAATAATAATAATAGTTATAATAATAATAATAATAATAATAATCATAATAATAATGATAATAATAATATTAAAATTTTACGCGTGCCCCACAGCCATACCAAGGAAAAACCACAGGAAGCCCGTCAGTTAATTTTTCCAATAGTGCCCTATCATATCCGTTTGAAGAAATATTTAGAAAAACGTGAGGCTATTTTTGGAGTTGATACCCATGCTACATGTCGGAAACCAAAACGATCGACGTAAAGACTGCGGCAATATTTTAAAAACCGAAAGAATAGTTCGAAATATATTTTGTCCTCTATAACTAATAATCCTAACGATAAGCGCTACTATGCTCTCGTTAAATTCTTGTCTTTCTCAGAGCTTGGCCTCTTAGATACGGGAGCCAATGTTACTTGCATTGGTTCTGATTTGGCTGATTTTGACTTTTCGCAGTGTAAGGAGTTTCGACAGGTAAAAACCTCCGTAAAAACTGCTGATGGCACGGTACAAAAAGTACGAGGTATTTTAGACGTTATGATTCATTTTAAGGGTATGAGTAGGAAACTCACCGTTTTGATTGTTCCTTCTATCACGCAAAGACTTATTCTAGGGTTAGATTTCTGGGAAACTTTTAAATTAGCTCCGGAAATTTTTACCGGCGCTATATGCTCTTCGGATAACGAAAGTCCCGGTGAAATATTTTCCGCGTTAGTAGATTCTAGCCCAACCAACAAGGAAATCATTATAGATTGTAATACTTCAAAGGAATATCCGTTATCATCTGCCCAACTCTCACAACTGGAATCCATTGTGTCACTATTTCCTAATTTTGAGAAGCAGGGTTTAGGGCGAACGGCTCTGATAGAACATGGGATAGACGTAGGCGACGCGAAACCCATAAAGCAACGGTTTTAACCTATTTCACCAGCCGTCGAGACATTAATGTTTAAAGAAATAGATAGAATGCTAGAGCTCGGGGTTATTGAACCTTCATCTTCACCATGGAGCTCTCCGATGAGGCTTTTGGTCAAACCACACAAACTGAGGTTATGTCTGGATGCGCGAAAATTAAATGAAGCCAAAAAGAAAGACGCGTATCCGTTGCCGAATATTGAAGGTATATTTTCCAGACTACCGAAGGCTAATATAATATCAAAGCTCGATTTAAAAGACGCCTACTGGCAAATAGGATTCTCTGACGATGCAAAACCATTGACAGCATTCACAGTCCCGGGAAGACCCTTATACCAGTTTGTGGTAATGCCGTTCGGGCTCTGTAATGCTCCGTCCACTATGTGTCGCCTTATGGATAGTTTAATACCCCCTGACCTTCGCTACTCAGTTTTCGGGTACCTTGACGATTTAATTATCGTATCGGAAGATTTTACCTCCCACTTGTCTGTTCTGGTTCGCATAGCCGAACAATTTAAACGAGCAAACCTGACCTTGAATATTTCAAAATCGAAGTTCTGTGTCACCGAAGTCAACTATTTGGGGTACATAATAGGAAAAGTTGGCATAAAAACCGACCCGGAAAAAATTGAGGCAATTCTTAATTGGCCCACACCGAAGACGGTTAAGCAAGTCAGAGGTTTCTTAGGCTTGGCAGGTTGGTATCGCCGGTTTGTTGCCAACTTTTCATCTATTGTTGTACCTATAACCGAAGTATTGTCGACTAAACGTAAATTTTGTTGGACACCTGAAGCGCAAGAATCATTTCAACTGATAAAAAAATTATTAACATCCGCTCCCGTACTGTCAAATCCAGATTTTTCAAAGAAATTTTATTTACAATGCGACGCCAGCGACTTTGGCATCGGTGCTGTGCTAGTGCAGCATGACGAAGAGGGCCATGAAAAGCCCATAGCATATATGTCGAAGAAGTTGAATACTGCCCAGCGAAATTATTCGGTCACCGAACGCGAATGTTTGGCAGCGCTAGAAGCAATAAAAAAGTTCCGATGTTATCTGGAACTACAAGAGTTTGAGGTCATAACTGACCACTCTTCTTTAGTGTGGTTAATGAAACAACAGGAGTTGACCGGACGGCTAGCGCGATGGGTATGGAAGCTTCCGGGATATAAATTTACAATTAGTCATCACAAAGGAGAGGACAACGTAGTTCCTGACGCTCTTTCGAGGGTACCATTTGAAGAAATAGCAGTCCTTGTTTATTCAGAACCTGAAATAGATATTTCTTCTCCACATTTCAATGACAGACACTATGTAGCATTGCGGGAAAAGATAAACGAAAGCCCCGATACCTTTCCAGATATGAAAGTTATCGATAATCTGGTTTACATCCGGACATGCCATTATACTGAAAATGCCGAGTCTGATAATCAAGCGTGGAAATTATGGATTCCCCAAAATCTAAGAACAAACGTAATACATCGCTTTCATGATACGCCAATTGCTGCCCACGGAGGTATGGCTAAGACGGTAGAACTTATTCGTAGGAACTTTTATTGGCCGGGCCTCGTTCGTGACGTAAGAACTTACATTAAAATGTGCGATACCTGCAAGGAATCAAAGTCCCCAAATGTTATTTTAAGACCCAACATGGGTAACCAAATTGTTACTATTCGACCGTTTCAGCGACTGTATGTCGATATCTTAGGACCATATCCTCGAGCAAACAAGGTCATATTGGCATATTGATTGTGCTGGACCATTTAACCAAGTTTCATTGGCTGTTCCCTCTAAAAAAATTTACGGCGGCCCTAATCCAACAATGCCTGTTAAATCAAGTTTTTTACATATATGGGATACCAGAGATATTGGTCAGTGATAACGGGTCACAATTCAAAGCAAACGAGTTTAATGCGTTTTTGACTTCCTTAGGTGTTAAGCATACTTATACGGCCATTTACTCACCTCAATCCAACGCCTCAGAGCGGGTAAATCGTTCGATTATTGCGGGCATTCGCTCATACTTAAAGAAAGATCATACGGCGTGGGATCTCAATTTGAGTTCTATTAGCTGTGCGTTGAGAAACTCTTTTCATCAAGCGATTCAATGTTCCCCATATTATGCTGTTTTTGGTCAAGAAATGGTGACACATGGTAGTTCATACGAAATACTTAAAAAACTAAATATTTTAAATGAACCCGCGGTTAGATTACACACGGATGACAAACTTTACCTTCTTCGTCAAGACATTCAAAAACATATTGCGAAAGCATACGAGTCCAACAAAACTCAATACAACCTACGTGCTCGGCCTGTTTCATATGAAGTAGGACAAATCGTCTTTCGGCGGAATTTCGCTCAATCAAATTTCGAAAAAAAAAATTAATGCAAAACTTTGTCCAACTTTCATAAAATCCAAAATACGAGAAAAAATTGGAAACCATTATTATGGTCTGGAAGATATTCAGGGAAAACCTATCGGCACATACCACGCAAAAGACGGTTTCCTCTTAATCCTTTCACTTATCGCTTAGTATTACGCGGTTTGTAATGCAAGATTTTCAGGTATACGATTTATTAATTTAATTTTCTTTTCCTCGGGTTTTATTACATTCTTCTCTCTGCCTCGTTAATGTTTTAACGCTAGAGCAAAAGAAAGTTAATAGAAAATATATACACCTAGCGGAATTTGAATTTAACCGGAAAATACCCCACTTGTTCTAAAACTTAATATTACAAGATGATATTAAGGCAGCATCTACACTTGATAATCGAGTTGTGTTTAGTGTATACTTGTTTCGTCAAAATGGAGTGTAAAAGGTTGGCAATACCGTACTGCACTTTACCTGCAGTCAAGTTTGTGCAATATTAATTCTTTTCATTTTGACTGCCGACTGCAACACATCATTTAACTTCGTGGTACTGGAAACCTAATTTCTCTAAAGAAACCACGTGTGATCTCTCTATTACTTAAAAATTAAAACCTCAAAAAGTAAAAAAAGAAAATCGTCATCAAGGGCACACTTAGGGTTATAAACGGGAGGACTCTTAAACCTTTACCCGTTTAACCACGAAATTGCGACACGTCTTTATTCAATTACTACGGGTTGAAACCGTTTTATTCCCAGTGAGCAGGAGATCTCCGTGGTGAGCAGCCATCACCGCGACTTTAATTGCTAAGTTTTTCACTGAGGCAGGTGCAACCTGGAACAAGCAAAAAAAGAGAAACCTATATAAACCAAACCAGAAAACAAACGTTGTGTACATATATAGCTCCACCACAAATTAAAACCAAACGAAAACATATTGTCATTAAGCAAATGAAGGAAGGAGGAGAGAGTAAGTTTGCATAAAACCTGGTTCGTTGACAGAGACACACCTCGATGTAGTGCGGGCTTAAGAAAAAAGGAGGGAAGGCTTAAATAATAATAAACAAAAAAAAAACAAAAAAAAAGACAAACCTAATACATAATGTTGGTAATAAAGAACAACCCAAAACCTAATTTCTTTAACCAATAACAAATTCCTACGTGCGGAGCGTGAATTAAATAATAATAATAAGTAAAGCCTAATCTTGGATAATGAGACAAGTGGCCGTTCTGTAAATTGGGCTACCTAGTTGGAATTTTTTATTGGTTATTGATAATAAATAAGAATAAGTTTAAGATAATGTTAATTTTTTATTGAATAGCTTAAGTAAACGCATAGCGCATGGAGATCACCATATCTATTGTTTTTTCATAACAAATCCATACATATTGTTAATATCAGCGATTGCAGAGGCCTCTACAACAGCTCTAATTGTTCCGGTAACTTACCAACAACTACAATTGTATAAAATTCGGTGAGTGATCCAACATCTCTTTGTATTAAAACTAAAAAAGATATTTATATACATATATATAACATTGAATCTTGCTTGTTCTCATAAATATCAAGAGATCCTATGCAAAACTTTGATAATAATAAAAGAAAAAAAAACAAAAAAAACATTAAATCAAGAAGCAACACTCAGAAAATATTGACGGTATATTTATAATTGTACCGATATACAATATACTAATATCCCTATGCTCCAATAAACATCATGCAACGATAGCAACATGTATCTATACATTTTGCCTCTAATCGCACAGGGATACATGCATAACAATCATCTCTTTTCCTACCCTACATATGTAAGTAATATGAAATGTTCAATGGTTAACCAGAGCTACATTTTTTTGCTGATTACTAATTTGGGTATTGCTTCTTGGTACTGTACATTTGGTCGTAGGTGTCCTAATATATACAATTAAAAATTTAGTTTAAGTATACCCTAAATCAACTTTCGTAACTTTTACTGACGTTTGAATTTTGTAGTTCAGTCAAGTTCACGTAATTATTTTTCTAAATACAACTTTTAAAATAATACGTCAATGTCTATACCACTAATTGTCATCGTTATTGTCGATAAGGTAGTGATAAGAAAAGGTAGTTTTCTTGAAGCTAATGAATTTTTTTATTATTGTGAATGCTGTTTTAATATAATAAATTAAACATGGGTAACTAAATTTTTTTAAGTTTTCTTACTGGTGAGTGAATAAAAAGGGGCAACGGCTCAGAGGGGGGATCTTAGTTTTAATATACACGCCACTAGGATCATAGGCAGGGAGGGTGATGAGGCACGTCTCTTCGTTTAACTCATCTTGAAGAGGCAACAGAAAGGTTTTTCTTTGGAGTTTGGTTGATACGGTTTTTACGACCAAATTAACTTTTAACTTACGTACCTAAAGGGGGTTATTTCTATCTATCTTGGAGTCTATAATATTGTTTATGTAACCCAATTCTAGTAGGCAGACGAGATCATGGAGGGCAAGTACCCTAACCCCACCGACTGACCGCTAGCGGCTTCAATGGCTCCACTAGTTCTCAGATTTCGTATCAGAGCAACCCTAGACCCTGTAGACCATTTTCATCTGTAGTTATGAAAAACAAAAGGCCAGATTACAATGTTTGTTTTCATGGCTCTTTTAGTTGTGTTCATTACACCGCCTATATACATATATAGTTTTCTAAGAATTTAAAGGATATTCCCTATACGAGTATACAACTATATGAAAAGTATGTTGATAAGCTAAATCGGTAAATATACAAGTCTTGAAAAAGAAAAACGCTGTTCGATAGGGCAATATCCATCGAAGCCACCTACATAGTTTTCATTTTATTCTTTCTAAGAATTTAAAGGATATTCCCTATATACAACTATATGAAAAGTATGTTGATAAGCTAAATCGGTAACTATACAAGTCTTAAAAAAAGAAAAACGCTGTTCGATAGGGCAATATCCATCGAAGCCACCTATATAGTTTTCATTTTATTCTTTCTAAGAATTTAAAGGATATTCCCTATACGATTATACAACTATATGAAAAGTATGTTGATGAGCTAAATCAGTAAATATACAAGTCTTGAAAAAAGAAAAACGCTGTTCGATAGGGCAATATCCATCGAAGCCACCTATATAGTTTTCATTTTTTCTTTCTAAGAATTTAAAGGATATTCCCTATATACAACTATATGAAAAGTATGTTGATGAGCAAAATCGATAATATAAAAGTCTTGGAAAAAGAAAAACGCTGTTCGATAGGCTAATGTCCGTCGAAGCCACCTATATAGTTGTCATTTTATTCTTTTTAAGAATTTAAAGGATATATCCTATATACAACTATATGAAAAGTATGTTGATGAGCAAAATCGATAAATATAAAAGTCGTGGAAAAAAGAAAAACGCTGTTCGATAGGCTAATGTCCATCGAAGCCACCTATATAGTTTTCATTTTATTCTTTCTAAGAATTTAAAGGATATACCCTATATACAACTATATGAAAAGTATGTTGATGAGCAAAATCGATAAATATTAAAGTCTCGGAAAAAGAGCAACGCTGTTCGATAGGGCAATGTCCACCGCAGCCACCTATATAGTTTTCATTTTATTCTTTCTAAGAATTTAAAGGATATACCCTATATACAACTATATGAAAAGTATGTTGATGAGCAAAATCGATAAATATAAAAGTCTTGGAAAAAGAAAAACGCTGTTCGATAGGCTAATGTCCATCGAAGCCACCTATATAGTTGTCATTTTATTCTTTCTAAGAATTTAAGGGATATACCCTATATACAATTATATGAAAAGTATGTTGATGAGCAAAATCGATAAATATAAAAGTCTCGGAAAAAAAACGCTGTTCGATAGGGCAATGTCCATCGAAGCCACCTATATAGTTTTCATTTTATTCTTTCTAAGAATTTAAAGGATATACCCTATATGCAACTATATGAAAAGTATGTTGATGAGCTAAATCGGTAATTATACAAGTCTTGAAAAAAGAAAAACGCTGTTCGATAGGGCAATTTCCATCGAAGCCACCTACATATATAGTTGTCATTTTATTCTTTCTAAGAATTTAAAGGATATACCCTATATACAACTATATGAAAAGTATGCAGATGAGCAAAATCGATTACAATAAAAGTCTCGGAACAAGAGCAACGCTGTTCGATAGGGCAATGTCCATGGAAGCCACCTACATATTTTCATTTTATTCTTTCTAAGAATTTAAAGGATATTCCCTATATGCAACTATATGAAAAGTATGTTGATGAGCTAAATCGGTAAATACACAAGTCTTGAGAAAAGAAAAACGCTGTTCGATAGGGCAATGTCCATGGAAGCCACCTATATAGTTTTCATTTTATTCTATCTAAGAATTTAAAGGATATTCCTTATATGCAACTATATGAAAAGTATGCTGATGAGCTAAATCGGTAAATATAC
This sequence comes from Gymnocheta viridis, assembly GCA_956483585.1. Classification (NCBI taxonomy): domain Eukaryota; kingdom Metazoa; phylum Arthropoda; class Insecta; order Diptera; family Tachinidae; genus Gymnocheta; species Gymnocheta viridis. The sequence continues at coordinate 60,233,937 of OY101442.1, read as the reverse complement.
AAGTCTTGAAAAAAGAAAAACGCTGTTCGATAGGCTAATGTCCATCGAAGCCACCTATATAGTTTTCATTTTATTCTTTCTGAGAATTTAAAGGATATACCCTATATACAACTATATGAAAAGTATGTTGATGAGCTAAATCGGTAATTATACAAGTCTTGAAAAAAGAAAAACGCTGTTCGATAGGGCAATTTCCATCGAAGCCACCTACATATATAGTTGTCATTTTATTCTTTCTAAGAATTTAAAGGATATACCCTATATACAACTATATGAAAAGTATGTAGATGAGCAAAATCGATTACAATAAAAGTCTTGGAAAAAGAAAAACGCTGTTCGATAGGGCAATGTCCATCGAAGCCACCTATATAGTTTTCATTTTATTCTTTCTAAGAATTTAAAGGATATACCCTATATACAACTATATGAAAAGTATGTTGATGAGCAAAATCGATAAATATAAAAGTCTCGGAAAAAGAAAAACGCTGTTCGATAGGGCAATGTCCATCAAAGCCACCTATATAGTTTTCATTTTATTCTTTCTAAGAATTTAAAGGATATACCCTATATACTACTATATGAAAAGTATGTTGATTAGCTAAATCGGTAAATATAAAAGTCTTGGAAAAAGAAAAACGCTATTCGATAGGGCAATTTCCATCGAAGCCACCTATATAGTTTTTATTTTATTCTTTCGAAGAATTTAAAGGATATACCCTGTATGCAACTATATGAAAAGTATGTTGATGAACAAAATTGATAAATATAAAAGTCTCGGATAAAGAAAAACGCTGTTCGATAGGGCAATGTCCATGGAAGCCACCTACATATTTTCATTTTATTCTTTCTAAGAATTTAAAGGATATACCCTATATGCAACTATATGAAAAGTATGTTGATGAGCTAAATCGGTAAATACACAAGTCTTGAGAAAAGAAAAACGCTGTTCGATAGGGCAATGTCCATGGAAGCCACCTATATAGTTTTTATTTTATTCTTTCTAAGAATTTAAAGGATATACCCTATATACAACTATATGAAAAGTATGTAGATGAGCAAAATCGATTACAATAAAAGTCTCGTAACAAGAGCAACGCTGTTCGATAGGCTAATGTCCTTCGAAGCCACCTAAATAGTTTTTATTTTATTCTTTCTAAGAATTTAAAGGATATACCCTATATACAACTATATGAAAAGTATGTAGATGAGTAAAATCGATTACATTAAAAGTCTCGTAACAAGAGCAAAGCTGTTCGATAGGCTAATGTCCTTCGAAGCCACCTATATAGTTTTCATTTTATTCTTTCTAATAATTTAAAGGATATACCCTATATACAACTATATGAAAAGTATGTTGATGAGCAAAATCGATAAATATAAAAGTCTTGGAAAAAGAAAAACGCTGTTCGATAGGCTTATGTCCGTCGAAGCCACCTATATAGTTTTCATTTTATTCTTTCTAAGAATTTAAAGGATATTCCCTATATACAACTATATGAAAAGTATGTTGATGAGCTAAATCGGTAAATATATAAGTCTTGAAAAAAAGAAAAACGCTGTTCGATAGGGCAATTTCCATCGAAGCCAACTATATAGTTTTTATTTTATTCTTTCTAAGAATTTATGAAAAGTATGTAGATGAGCAAAATCGATTACAATAAAAGTCTCGGAACAAGAGCAACGCTGTTCGATAGGGAAATGTCTATGGAAGCCACCTCTTCGCTATGCTAGGCTGACTTCCAGTAGACCTGCTGGCAAAAAAGTTCGCACTTCGCACAGCTATTAGACTAAACGTAATTGGCGCATGGTCCCATAGGCCACAGGGCCATGCTAGCATTTTAGGGACCCGCGTAAATATTGCTGGTCTCATTGACTACTGCACTCCGAGGCCCTTCTTCGAAAGGAAATTTCAATTCAACTTGTCGGAAGGCCTCCCCTTCAACCCGGAGAACTTCTTATCAACACAGATGGCTCCAAAAGTGGAAACGAGAGTTGGAGGAGGTGTATACATTGAAGAATCTGGAGTCAGAAGGTCCTTCAGAATCCCAAACGAATGCAGCGTTCTACATGCAGAAATATCTGCTACTAAAAGAGCAGCAAACTGGTTAAAGTTCTATGGTATAACGAACAGACGTATCCATATCATAACAGATAGTCGACCTGCAATCAGGTCCCTTATACATAGGTGTGTATTCAACATCCAATCTAGTTCGAGAATGTCGCATGATCCTTAATGAGGTAGCGCGTTTCTCAATGATCACCCTTAACTAGGTGAAGGGTCATGGCACCACTCCGGGCAATATCATTGTGGACGTTCTGGCAAAGGGTGGTGCCACGCTTGCGGATGTTGACATTGACAACTTCTGCGGTATTCCACTCTCTTCCTGCTGGAAAAACATTGACATAGCCCTTATGCAGGCGGCTCAGAATAGATGGCACACTGAGTCGACCTGCCTTATAGCGAGAACACTCTGGCCTTATATTGACAAAGTAACTCTTTGGGTTTGCAAGAAAACAACTGCGGTTCCTTGTGGCCACACTCACAGGGCACTGCACCTTCGGAACCCATGCTAAAAGGATGGGTATCCCCCACAATGACTGTTGCTTCAGCTGTCAGGACGAGGAGGAGGAAGAGAGTATCACTCACCTTCGTTTCCTAGGCAAGAGACGCTTTAATAGCCTTTCGGACCTGTCGGGCTCAAGTCTCAAAAACATCAGTTCCTTCATTGGGAGCAGTGGTTGGTTCTCTCGCCGACTCCCCCCTTTGATCGTAGACTACACGATCCTTCCTTCACAGAATCTACATCTCTCTTCTTCCCTTTTACTCTACATTTCTACATTTGCACTGATTTCCATACTATACTCTCCTCTACACCATTTTTCAATAATTTACTTAACTTCTTTTATCATCAGTTCTTTTTTCCCTCTTCCTTCAGGTAAACACAAAGGGATCATAATTAATTTGGACCCAAGTGGGCTGGTACTCTTTCCTAATTCTTCACCGGCGACCTGTCAACATAACCTAACCTAACACTATTGATCGTGTCAGCGTTTCATTGATGTTTTAGCAGCCTTGTTAAGACATATTGCGGAATAAAAGTGTTATAACATGGAATTCACAAGAAAGAGAGTCCAAGAAATCATATTCAATAATGAAACCAAAACTTATATTCAATTATATTGTATAATGTATAGCCCGCCTTGTCAATTTTTATCATAAAAATGTCAAATAAAAAATATAATCAATGTTATATAATGCATGGGTCGCTTTGTTTCGACTGTAGATGATAAGTTTTATTAATGTGTTAACAGACTTGTTAGGCAGATTGCTTAACAACGCTTTTATAACATGGAATTGAGAAAAACGAGAGAAAAGAAATTATATTCAGTAATAAAACCAAAACAATAACAATATGAGCAATAAGATATTCAGTTATATAGTGTAATGCATGCCGCCATATGAAAATATAAATAAAATATACTTGGGCAATGTATTAGCCACTTTAAAGAACACGATTGCTTTAGCTATGTTACAAAAAAATTAAGCTAAAAGATGCAAACCAAGTGTTATAATTATCTTATGAAATTAAAAATACGTAATACGAATTTCAAAATATTAGCCATATTGTGCGAAAAAAACATGTTTCGGATCTACGTATATTTACTCTTAAAAACAGGAGTTTCAGAACTGCGGATACTGCAGAATAAAATAATTTTATGAATTTTATTTTAACTGCCGTACTTATACAAAATTTGTTTAAATAATACTTTTTACACAACACATTTTCTAAAATGAATTTTATTATACTGGTTTAAAAAGCGCTGAAATGCAAATACAAAACGCTGAAAGCCATCACTTTTAACAAACATGGCCGCTTGCGTACAACAACAACAGCTTACAATAAACTACTGACAGCAACGGTTTATTTTCGCTTTGACAGTTAATATTGGAAGAAAAATAATCAGTTGATCTTCCGAGATTACCTAGTTGGAGAGATTGCAAATGATTTTGGGCAATCATGAGCGTTGCTGCTTATGTTATTTTTATAAATTGGTAACATGAAGTTTTGTTATTTTTTCACAACAAAGTTTATATCTGAAGAAAAACTTTCTGAATAATTATTTTTAAATATTTCTAGCAGGATAATATTATTTTTAAGAATACACTATTCCATAATTAATACAGTTTTTGTATGTGTTTTTGTATTGTGTTATCAACACAATTTTGCGGGTTCGAAATATGCTATTGGATTTTATAATTGTACATACATATGTATTTACATGTCAAAACGCATTTGGAAGGATGTTCAATAGCTTTTATATAATGATTTCATCTAAGCTTGAAAAGTTCTTTATAATATTTTACATATACTACGATAATGTTATATCAATCAATCAAATATATTGAAACTTAATTTTTTGCAATAAGTCAAGAGATTTTAGATTTTTACAAAAAAATCGAAAGAACTATAGTAATATTAGCATGCTAGCTAGTGTGCATGCCATTTTAAAAAGCTGTACAGTATATCGAAAAAATCAGGTCTTTTGATTTTGATTGCACAAGCAAGAAGAATAAGCGAAAAGAACAATAGTTAGATAAATACATGTAAGTGATATCCAACTTTTTGAAATAAACAAATTAATCAATTATGGAGTGAACAATTTCTTACATATGTATGATCATGAACGCTTACATTAAAAATATTATTAATGCTCTGCCTTTTTTTGTTCATATGTTCTTTTGTGAATATAATCAAAAATAAACCATGAAAAAAATCAAACGGATGCAATAATTTGTTTACGATCAAAACTTATCCAAATATTTTATACAAACTTGCTGTCAATAATTCACCTTTTTTATTTGCATTTCATTCATAATCACAGAATTGTATTGCAAAATTTAAAATAGAAAATTATAACATCCCAATTACGCGTAACTTATATATTTGAAAAGTTACAATGATAAAAAGTAGCCAATGTGTTATTTTCGTGTTTCTTACGTAAAATATATTTACAATAAAATTTAAAACTTTGTTGTTGTATAGTAAGAAAAAAGGAATTCTTTCAATATTGTAGCACAGACTGTAAGTTTCTTATTATTTGCTTATAATGAGTTTATATTTTAGCCAATCAATGCTCATTTCAAATTTAGATGCTACTATAAATAAGCTATCTGAACATCTAGTTAGATTGGCTTGCAAAACTGTACCTTTAACGCATTTAAAACCAGAAATTCGGTTGAAATATTTGCGCTTTCATATATGGGGTTTGAACATGATATATGATTTACGCAGAATGTGTTTTCTCATACATTGTTCATATTAGCAAGTTACTTCAAATAATTTGATTTACACCAAATCAAGTGGAAATTTGTCAATGTTCAGACAGTAAAGTTAAACGTTATTTTGTATTCCCATACATCCGGTTATACGTAGCAAGCACAAATGCGTTTAGCTTTAACAGTTCGAATATAGTAAGCAACCTGAAATTAGAACATAATATCTACTATAATATCATTAAAAAAACTACCGTAAATAATATATTAACCTATAAGTTTTATTTTCTTTCTTTTTAATATTTTGCATACAAAACTTTCTGCTGTAGTGGCAACACAATTCTATGAAAATTTTTTTTTTCATGGCAAAACTTATCGCCAACGTAAAAGAAATAAAAAGAACAAAACAAAAGAAATTAAATAAGATTAAAACCATAGACAGAATATAATAGTATTGATTCCGAAAGTTTTTATTTCAATCTAATCTTAGCTTAAAATATTGGCAAAAACAAACAAAAATATCTAGGAAATGTATTAAATTAAATTGTCTACAAAGAACAAAAACATGTACACTTTCGTTATTTTAACTTATTGATTTTAGCTTCGACTATGATGTATGTATGTATACATATATCCATCTCGTTTTATTTCTCATATAATATGACAGTGTTGTAACAAGAAAATGTCAATGTAATAGTTGCATATATATCCAAATGTAAAAATCCATATCAAAAAATTTAACCACCAATAATTTTCTGACAGTAGAACATGCTAAGATGCATTTTGTTTCTGCAGCGGCCATTTTGTTGAAAACAAGCAAATATTGTAAAACGTTGTCGCAGTGATGGCATTCAGCGTTTTCCACATGCAATTCAGCGATTTTAAAATCAATATACTATAAATGTTTAAAATGTCCAATTTAGTTTTAGTTGTTTAAGATCTGAGCTAGTTAATTCTTGGATGTTGACTATTGTTGTGAAAACACAAAGCTTACGTTCCTAAAATTTAAATTCCCTCCACAAAATATTTCTGCAGTCGGATAGTGTTTGAACTGTGATGAGTTTTCTTTTTTGTTTTGATGTTGTGTTCAACACGTTTACAAGCGGAACGTCAAAAATTAAAAATCTGGTAACAAGGAGTGTAAGTAAAGTTTTTTACTTCATAAATAAATACGCATCTATACAAATTTTAGGAGTACTTAAATATAGTTTCAGTTTTTTTGTCTTAAATAAGAAATGTTTATAAGTAATTAGTCGAACTTATATTGAATGGCATTGTTTCACTCAAGTTCAAATCTGAGTTTTTATTAAGACTAGCAGAATGGAGCGGTACTGATATCAAAAATCGAACAAGGAGAGCTGATGATCGAAGGAGAGGGACTTTGAAATTAACACTGATCCGTTCTGCTAGTCTGATGAATAGTAATTTTTTCCAAATATTACTTTCTCAATAAAATAATGAAATAATAAAAAATACTCTCTTAAATTAAAAAATAAATGGGTAAACTCAGATTTAAACTTGAGCCAAACAATTCCTTTCGGCAAAAACCTTTTCGTTGGACATTTTAAAATTTTAATGTGATATTAACGCAGTGTCGGTGCAGATTTTTAATAAAATTCCGCGAAAAGTTGCAAAGTTTTGAAAGAGCCGTAAAATCTTCTAAAAAGACTTAAAAATGTAAGGAATGTGGAAAATTTGCAAATATTGCAAGTTTTGCGGATTTTTGAACTTTTTGCAAGCTTACATTTTTTCCTTTCGGTTGCTTTTTTTAAGAATCTTCATCAATTTTTAAGCTTTTCCTATTCTCAAAAATGTTTGCAAAAATTTGTTTCAAAGTAAAATTGTATACTTTCGAAGTTAACGCGAATTTTTTAATACAACTTAATCGGATTTTGCTTAAAAACGGTTCATAATAATTAAGGAGGGAATCCATAATATAACTAAAAACAAAATTTCTGGCAAAACTTATCAAACAAAAATTGGAAAATAAATGTGCTCATAGTCATTAGAGTACCTACCGATAGGTGCGCAGTGATATAAACAAATATGAGCATGAATACATACAGGTATAAAACAAAATGCGCACCGATACATACAATAACGAAATTGATCAGATACGAAAAATACTTTATATTAAAAATATTCAATATATGCTAGAGTAATTTATTTATTATTGTATTCTTTGCAATACAGAAAAAAAGATTTATTTATATCACTTTTACTGCCGTACTTATATTAAATCTGTCTTCATAATAGTTTTTAAACATTCACACATTTTTAAGTGTTTTATTAAACTGGTTTTAAAAACGCTAAAATACAGATGCAAGTCGCTGAAAGTCAGCACTATGTTAATATTATTCAATGGTTAGAACAACTACAGCTTATATTTTATTCTGACAGCAAATATTTGCGCTTATTTTTTTATATGGACTTTGACAGCTAAGAAGAATGAGCATGAATAACATATATTACTCTTTTGAGGAAAAGATCAATGTTGTCGCTGTTATTATATTAAGCATATATATTTCTTAATTAAGCTATGTACAGACGATTGGCAGATCTTACAATATTGCCAGAAAAATGTTCAGAAAATGTCCGACAACCATCTGAACTTACAATTTTTGTCTTACAACGTTGCCAGAAAAAGCATTGTCAGTTCATTGTAAGACAATAATATTGTCAGACATCTCACAATCGTGAGAACACTCTACTTTGCCATTGTCAGATAATTGTCAGACATTGTAAGCTCTCGTTTTATTGGCAGATGTGTTTAATTTAATACATCTGACAATGGCACCATTGTCAGATAATTTTTTTAGTGGCAACGCTGTCCATAAATAATAAATGACAAAGTTTAACAACACATCTGGCAATTTTTCCACACAACAATCTGACAACCGTGAAAACTGACAATTTTTGTTGGCAGATAAATTTATTGGCTGACAATTGTCTGGCAATGAAATTGTAAGGTTTTCTTACAATCGTCTGAACTGACAATTTACCATTTGGTAAAAATTTTTCATTGTCAGTACGTTGTCAGCATATTGCCATATCTTACAATATTGTAAGATCTGCCAATCGTCTGTACATAGCTTTACTTTTGTATCTTTTTTACATCGATTTTTCAGTAAATTTTATATATATATTGGACTATTAATCATACTGCCGTTTCAGCTTATATTATTCCGTAAATGCTATAGTACATTGTTTGTTGTTCCTTGGTTCGTTATCAGTTATTGGATTGGGTAATTTTATATATGTAATAGCCAAGAGTAAATTGAAAGTAATTTTATATACTATGTACCTATATTTATGAAAAAAATAAAATTCATTTTTAAAATAGTGTATTTCATATGCAAAAACGCTTAGGTTTTAGTTAATGCTACCTTTAAAGAAAAAATCAAACCAAAATTTTATAAAATTACAGATAGCTCGTAAGGGGTTATTAAATTCAGTTTTTATAATATTAGAACGATGTTTCATAATATCTTAAAATAATATTGATAAAGTTAATATAGATATCATATTAAGAAATAAACTACTTTGCTTAAAAGTTTTTGTTAAGTTTTTAATAAATTTGATTATATTTATTATAATAATGCAAAGTAAGTTTTTTAAACAATTACAAAAATAATATATTCCAAAAAACTCATACGCAAGAAGTCCTTAACTAAAGCAAGCAAAACTGCAGTGAATTGCCGACAGTCGTTTTTGTTTTTTTGTATAAAAATTCATAAAATTTTTGCGTACAGCATTTCATATCCCTTTAATTTAATTTGACTTGTGGTTAACCAGTTTTGGAGTTTTACCACTAGACTTATGGCGTTTTCTCTTCTAAAAAATATAACATTTCTTTTACTCTGTAAAAAATTGCAATGTAAAGATTTCTCAAGACAAAAATTTTGCCTTCTATGTCATGAAACAATAATTTCTAATAAGTTCACTATTTAAAAAATCATTATATATCAAATTTACAATAAAAAGGACAAAATTGTTGCATTTTTTTCTAGAAATAAAACCCCTATTATTTCGGTTGTGGAATACACCAAAAAGGTTTTCGGGGGGCGACATTAAATAATAATAGAATAAAATTAAATTATTTGCTTTTACAAAATTTCAAAGCGTTTTGAGGTTATATAAAACTTTAAATTACGTTAAAATTTTAATTTCTCATACAACGCTCTATAAATAGCGTACTTTTGAAATTTTTTAAGGTAGCAGTATATTTAAGTATTTTATGCCATTTATCTACTTGGTTTCATGGTACAATAAGTACGTATTAAAATGTTTCACAACAATTAATTTTATAAAAGCTCCGAAAACATACTAAGCCTCTGCGAAATATTAAACTTCACTGATCTATAAATTTCGGCCATATTATTTTCCACAAATTAATAAAGGATTTAGAAAACAGGTACTTCTTAGCCTGTTTGTTTCAATTACATCCAATAACAATCGAAATAGTACATTAATGTAGAAGCTTCACAGAGGAATAGTTTGTACAGAATGTTTAAATATTTATTTTAAATATTATTTAGTTTAAATATTATTAAATTTATTTAATACAGATGATATCTGTAAAAGACCCAAATGGCCGCAGAATGCCTGATAGCTCGATAAATTATCCGCAAATAACCTGGTATGATATATATCTATATACAAAAACACATACAAAAACTGTATTATTTATGGAATAGTGTATTCCTAAACGGTTATACTATTAAAAATAATATTATCCTGCTAGAAATATTAAAAATAATTATTCAGAAAGTTTTTCTTCAGATATAAACTTTGTTGTGAAAAAATAACAAAACTTCATGTTTACAATTTATAAAAATAACATAAGCAGCAACGCTCATGATTGCTCAAAATCATTTGCAATCTCTCCAACTAGGTAATCTCGGAAGATCAACTGATTATTTTTCTTCCAATATTAACTGTCAAAGCGAAAATAAAAATCAATCGTAAACCGTTGCTGTCAGTAGTTTATTGTAAGCTGTTGTTGTTGTACGCAAGCGGCCATGTTTGTTAAAAGTGATGGCTTTCAGCGTTTTCTATTTGCATTTCAGCGCTTTTTAAACCAGTATAATAAAATTCATTTTAGAAAATGTGTTGTGTAAAAAGTATTATTTAAACAAATTTTGTATAAGTACGGCAGTTAAAATAAAATTCATAAAACTATTTTATTCTGCAGTGTCCGCAGTTCTGAAACTCCTGTTTTTAAGAGTAAATATACGTAGATCCGAAACATGTTTTTTTCGCACAATATGGCTAATATTTTGAAATTCGTATTACGTATTTTTAATTTCATAAGATAATTATAACACTTGGTTTGCATCTTTTAGCTTAATTTTTTTGTAACATAGCTAAAGCAATCGTGTTCTTTAAAGTGGATAATACATTGCCCAAGTATATTTTATTTATATTTTCATATGGCGGCATGCATTATACTATATAACTGAATATCTTATTGCTCATATTGTTATTGTTTTGGTTTTATTACTGAATAGAATTTCTTTTCTCTCGTTTTTCTCAATTCCATGTTATAAAAGCGTTGTTAAGCAATCTGCCTAACAAGTCTGTTAACACATTAATAAAACTTATCATCTACAGTCGAAACAAAGCGACCCATGCATTATATAACATTGATTATATTTTTTATTTGACATTTTTATGATAAAAATTGACAAGGCGGGCTATACATTATACAATATAATTGAATATAAGTTTTGGTTTCATTATTGAATATGATTTCTTGGACTCTCTTTCTTGTGAATTCCATGTTATAACACTTTTATTCCGCAATATGTCTTAACAAGGCTGCTAAAACATCAATGAAACGCTGGCAGGATCAATAGTTAGGTTAGGTTGACAGGTCGCCGGTGAAGAATTAAGAAAGAGTACCAGCCCACTTGGGTCCAAATTAATTATGATCCCTTTGTGTTAAACTGAAAGAAAGAGGGAAAAAAGAAATGATGATAAAGGAAATTAAGTAAAGTATTGAAAAATGGTGTAGAGGAGAGCATAGTATGGAAATCAGTGAAAATGTAGAAATGTAGAGTAAAAAGGGAAGAGGAGAGTTGTAGATACTCTGAAGGAAGGATCGTGTAGTCTACGGCAAAAGGGGGGAGTCAGCGAGAGAACCAACCACTGCTCCCAATGAAGGAACTGATGTTTTTGAGACTTGAGCCCGACAGGTCCGAAAGGCTATTAAAGCGTCTCTTGCCTAGGAAACGAAGGCGTTTATTCTCCAGTGCAGGGCAGAGTACGTGAGGAATACTCTCTTCCTCCTCCTCGTCCTGACAGCTGAAGCAATAGTCATTGTGGGGAATACCCATCCTTTTAGCATGGGTTCCGAAGGTGCAGTGCTCTGTGAGTGGGGCCACAAGGAACCGCAGTTGTTTTCTTAAAAACCCGTAGAGAGGAGGAGGAAGAGAGTGGAATACCGCAGAAGTTGTCAATGTCAACATCCGCAAGCGTGGTACCACCCTTTGCCAGAACGTCCGCAATGATATTGCCCGGAGTGGTGCCATGACCATTCACCCAGTTAAGGGTGATCATTGAGAAACGCGCTACCTCATTAAGGATCGTGCGACATTCTCGAAATAGATTGGATGTTGAATACACACCTATAAGGGACCTGATTGCAGGTCGACTATCTGTTATGATATGGATACGTCTGTTCGTTATACCATAGAACTTTAACCAGTTTGCTGCTCTTTTAATTGCATTGGATTCTGAAAGACATTCTGACTCCAGATTCTTCAATGTATACACCTCCTCCAATTATTAAATTTATTTAATACAGATGATATCAATATGCAACGATTACTGAAAGTATCGCAATACTACAACAGTTTAAACAATGAAACAATTGCTTAGACTGTTTGAGCAAGATTCTTAAACAAGGAATTCACTTGAAAAAAAATTACTAGCTTAACCCTTACATTTAACTTATGAGGACAATCCACAAATATATATATATATATATATGTATGCACAGCAGAACTTTTGAAAGCACAAAAATAATTAACTTTTATACAAAGAATTTTAAAGTTTACACTTTAATTTACCGTACAGAGTCTATATTTTTCTTTAAATTTGAATAACTTTCTTAAAAAAATGTTTTTAGTGTGTAGTAGGAATTATGCAAGCATTAATATGTACAGGCGGACTATTGAATGCACGCTTTTAAAATCCTCGTCCCACAAGAAAAAATTTTTATTGCCATATGTTTCAACAATATCTGTGAAAGTTTTTGCCTGCGTTCTTAATATTTTACGTACTTTGTGTTTTGCCAAATAAATGTGTTAGTGATGCTGTGTTTTTTTTAGGAATAGACATGTATTTAGAGGGTAATATCGATAAAATCAGTTAAAACCACTTAAAAGTTAGAAAAAATTAGCCTGTTCGCAATTCAATACTGCACTGCATAATTATGTTTGCTCATTTTAGTGTTTGTATTTACGAATGACAAAATATAACCAAAATGAAAGTTAAATTTAATTTTATTAAATAATTTATTCAAGCTTTAGGTCCAGAAAATAAATATAAATGATTTATTTAATCCGATATTTCGCTTTCTCAATGAAAAGCTTCTTCAGGGATATATTTAATTAAAATTTAATAATAAAAGTTATTGTTTTCACAAACCAATAAAAACTTATTCTAAAATAGTTTGAAAAAAATAATAAATAATTTTCAAAAAAAATTTGATAATTCAATTACTCAAATATATAAAATTACTTTAATCTATTAAAAAAAAGCGAAATAGCGGATTAAATAACTCATTTGTATTTATTATCTGTACCTAAAGCTTGAATAAATTATTTATTAACATTTAATAAAAAGGCCGAATAAATCAGAATAATGTTAAATTTAATTTGTGAGCTGGATGATACAGCTCTTAATGTAAAATTGTGTGAACTAGAAAAAAGATAAAAGATTTATGAATAATAAAAAATTAATTACTGAAAAATTTTACTGAGCAACAGAAGGCGCGTTCCTAGTATTGGAGTATTTTAATATCATTCAAAATTAAACGGAAAGAAATTTTTTGATAATTTTCTAATGAGGCGTTCGACGTTTCAAGTAAAAATAGTATTTTTAAAAAGAATAGTAACAAATAAATTATAAAACAACATATTCAATACTTGCTCATCCGTTGCATCAGCAATATTTATGATTTGTGTTTATTTGCGCATAATATACTTCAGCATTGCATTTTCGAATAGCTAACCTTTGCAGACTTGCTACTAATTGCATTTATGAACGCACTAAGCATAGCATGCAGCACCGTCGCCACAGTCACAGCATCATACGCCTTGCTATTACTATGAGTTCTTTGTTCTTAACTTTCAAAAGTCCCTAATGCTTCTAAAATTCCTGGTAACATGAAAAAATGCTTTCGAAAGTATTGCTGTGCATATATGTATAAAAGCAGCTTTCAAAAGTATCAAATGCTTCTGAAATTCCTGGTAGTATGATAAACTGCTTTCGAAAGACCTGCTGTGCATACATATATGTATGTATGTGGTAAGCCTTCACATTATTTGCAATTAAATAAATCATTTGTATTTATTTTCTGTACCTAAAGCTTGAATAAATTATTTAATAACATTTAATAAAAAGGCCGAATAAATCAGAATAATGTTAAATTTAATTTGTGAGCTGGATGATACAGACTTTTTTCACCGAACGAGAACAACGAAAAATAAATAAAACAACTGGTTTTAAGGTTCAATCAATAATAATCATCTTTCTTTATTTTCTACTTTCTTAAATACTATTATTTTGCTTATTGCTACATTTTGGAAATATAAATTTAAAATAATAATTCTTAGGAAATTTGTCTGGTGCATTTTGCATTTGAACAAAGTATAACAATTCTTTGGAAAAATATACAATTAATAAATATTAAAAAGGTTATTAAATTTAATGTGCATTCGTTGCATTTTCGTTAGCGGAAATGCACCTGAAAACACAATTAATAAAGTTATTAAAATTCTTTGGAATTAATGCACTTGGACAAATTAATAAATATACATTTTGGGGGAAAAAAATACAAGTAATAAAGTTATTAAAATTATTTGGAATTAATGGTACATTTTGTTCATTGTTGCATTTTCGTTAGCGGAAATGCACTTGGACAAATTATAACAGTTCTTTGGAAAATACAATTATAAATATATTTTAAAATTCTTTGGAATTAGTGTTCTTTGCAGCGAATAAAGTATAAAAAATAATTAGTAAAAATCAGCATGTGTATATTTGTATGACCCAAATAACGTTAAGGGAATAGTGGGAGACACTATAACACCCCCACCGTTAGTTTGAGGCTCCGACGAAATTATATTATTTTTGCCGGGTTGTTAATAGTAGTTTCGTTTTTAAATTGTACGTTTGGAATATATGTTTTTTTGTTCTTAAAGAAGTATATAAAAATAATTAAGATACATATTGATATAATAATTGAGATATCTATGCTAAAACTAAGTATTTTTGAGTTTTTATCTGTATATAGTACTTGTTTCAGTGTTTCTTCGTATTCTATTTGTTTTAGATATAAAGATTCAATTTTTATGTCTGCAAGTGTTGTATTACTATTGTCTTTAATTTTTGTTATGAGATTAGGTAGGATAAACTTGTCTTGCATTTTTATTTTAACATTTGTAAAAGTTTTATTTAACGCGTTTATTTCACAATTTTCAAATTTGATTAAGTAATTCCCTGAAATTTTTAAATTAGCTTTATTGCAATTGTGCGATATGTTACTATTGAATTGTTTGAGAACTAATATGCCTGGAATTATTTCAACTATTTCTTGTTTATTAAATGTTTGCATTTTGCAGTTGGCTTCTTCAAAATTTAATATATTATTCAAGCAATTATCGTTAATTTTTATTAGATTTCTTTTTAAATTTTCCTTAATGTACGTACTATAAATATTGTTTTCTAAATCTATGAGAACATCAGAATGATTAAGTTGTATGGATTTATTATTCCTGTCAGGTATTGGTACGAATGTCACCATGGATAGTGGGTCTTGTGAAAATTGTGGTATAGAGAGAATAATGATGATGTTACCGTCGTGAAGTGCTATGGATACCTTAATGTTGGTATAACTGTCAAAGTCTGGGATTAGGTCAAGTTCGGTTTGAGTAAGAATATCTGTGGGGATAATTCCCAGTTTTCCGGAGAAAATAATTTGTCCGATGTCATCTACATGTTGGCGTAAGAGTGAGATGTCGTTGTTAATCTGATATATGTGTTCTATAAATGTTATCTCGTCTTCTATGGTTGAAATTTTATTTCCTATAATGTTTTTGAATTTAGTTAAGTCATTTCCAATTGTGTTTTGCTGGTAATTTATATGATTGGTAATATTCTGAATCTGGGAGTTCATGACGTTATTAATATAAGTTAAGTTGTTCATCTTATTTGTTAAGTTTTCGTCATTTGTGTGCAGTAATTTAAGAGTTTTACTTATTTGTTCTTCGTCGTCACTGTCCATTGTACCTGCAATCATTTTTAAGCCTTTACCTATAATGTTTAGTAGAGCCCGTTTCTTTCGGAAATGTGGGTTAAGTTTTTCTATTTTTGCCTTCAATAACATAAAGTTCTTGTTTACTGTATCCATTAATCTTTTTGATTCAGTACTTGATGTCTTAAGGATGTCCATGTTGGTCTTGATTATATCTAAAGTGTGTTCGTATTCTGTTGTGTTTATTATGTGTAGTATTTTGATGTAGTGTTCAATGATTTTGATCTCCCCTGTTTTGATTGGTATATAGCCGTTATTGTATGATAGGTCCTGTATGTCGATGGTTTGGGACCTGACGGTTGGAACAATTGTTATCATTATAATGATCCATTTAATCATCTAAAACGAAAATATATTTATTTAATTGTTGCCTTGATTTTGGGATTGTTTTTGTCTTGGTATTTCTTAGTAGGTCTGACGTGAGTTTTGTAATATTTATGTCCAGGTCCTATCGTCTGTATGTGGTCATCGTCTATTTTTTTTGTATTAACTTTCCTATATTTTCTGTGGTTTTTCCCACCTCTTATTTCCTTAATATAATTTAGTCCTTCTTCTAATTCAAAATCTTTCCGGTTTTCGTTTAACTTCTGAGTATATTGTTTGTAGTCCTAATTCTATGTTTTATTGCGGAAGTAAATGAAAGTCTATCACTTTCTTGGTAAAAAAATATTACGATATTTTTTTGTTATTTGTAATAGTTGTGATTTTTCTTCAGGGTTTAAGTGTCCTATTCTAATTTGATCAATCAATGGTTTGAATTCTTTATTCTCGATTATGCTAAAATTTTCGTGATCTACCTTTTGTGTAGTCACGCGATTAGTTTCAGATAGCAAGTTTATCTGTATTTCTCCGTTTTCCGCATTTAAAATTCCTTCTCTTACAATATTTCCGCCGTTTTCTTCCTTATAATATACTAGGTCAGAGTTATCTGGTGCTATTATTCTTTTTTTATTTAAGTTTTCATTTTCGAAGTGTATAGGGAGTGTCTTGTTACCGATGGTTATTTCCTTCTTTCCATAATCGATACAGGCATTTAGTGGTCTCAATATATCGTTACCTATTAGACCATCAAAAAATTTATGAAATCTTATTATATAAAATTCTAGTGTTTTATTTGTTCCAATGTCGCTAAATTCTTCAAACATAGGTATTATGGGTTTTTCGTCAACGTAAATTTGATGTTGAAGAGTTTTAATTAAAAGTGGGTTGGTTGAATGAATTCTTTTGGGGTCGCAGATCCCCGGATTTAAAATTGAGTTTGTTGCGCCTGTGTCTATTATAAGTTTTATAAAACCTTTATTATTATAAATGGTAATTTATTCCTGAGGCTGATTCCCGAAAATTTTCAGCTACTTCTATTTTCCCTATGTCCATAGGTTCTGGTTGGTTTCTAAAATTTGGTCTTTGGTATGATGGATTTTGAGGATTGGGGTTTTGTGTGTTTGCTTGTTGGTATGGGCGGTGTTGTTGGAATGGTTGTTGGTATGGTCGGTGTTGTTGGAATGGTTGTTGGTATGATCGGTGTTGTTGGAATGGTTGTTGGTATGGTTGGGGTTGTTGGTAATCTCTTCCGTTATTTTGAGGCATTGGTTGGAAATTCTTTCTGTTGAATGGTTGTTGGGAGTTCCCGTATTGTGTTCTATTCCTACTATCTTTTTTATTGTATTGTGTATTGTCTCTATAGTTATTATTCCTATTACTTGAACGAGCTTTAAACTCTGGGACGTACCCACTATTGTTCCCTATATGTGCGTATCCGGCTTGGAACAGTATATCCATAGCTTGTTCCAAGTCTTCTGGGTTCCTACAGAATAGGATGGATTTCATTGGTTCAGGGATCTTGTTTTTAAAGATGTTAAGGGCAGTGCGTTTGTTGTTCATCGCACTCTGTCTAGTTGCTTCGGTTTCTCCTAAAATAACTACTAATTTGTTATTTAATCTGTGTAACTTATTTTTCATATCGTTGTAGAAATCTAAGGTGTTTGTTCTAAAGGTCACGCTTCGTAATTCGTCAAAGAGTTCCTCGCAGGAACGTCTATCTCCAAAGTTATTCTGTAGTATGTTTTTAATCTCTGTCCAAGAAGTCGCGTGGCAGTTTATTTCTATTGCCTGTCTTGCTCTTCCTTTGAGTTTTGATTTTATCACGTCCGAAAAAAGTAGTTGGGACAGTTCGTCATATGTTTGTAGGTGTGGGTGTATTCGGTCAATAAGTGTGGTGAATGTCTGTAGGTCTTTTGAGTCGCCACAGAATTCAGGTAAGTTGTTTAGGTATTTCAAAGGGTTTATAGTTAATCTATTCATTGGGTTTTCAGCCTGTACTGCCATTTTTAGTTTTTTTTCTTTAAAGATTTGGGAAGAAAAAAAAAATTCTCTCTTATACACGAATGCGTTTTTCTCTTTTATTTTTATGTTTTAAATAATTTTTCTTTGCTTTAGTTTTTATCAAGGTTATTTTATGTAGGGATTCTTGCAATTTTTTGGTTTCTTGTTCACTGGACGTATACAGTAATTTTCTTTCAATTTCTGACTCTATGCTTATTTTTTCAGTTACATACATTTAATAATATTAATAAATAAATATAATATAGATAATCAAATTCTTACTTTCTGATGCTGTTGTTGAAAATTATATTGCTGTCTGCTTAGCTCTGTGTTTCCAATGTTGGGTTTAAAGTTGATTAGGATGTGTTTCCAAGGATGGGAAAAAATTGTCGCTATGTTGAGTTTAAAGTTGATTTTGATGTAGTTTTAAAATTCCTTCACTATCGGGTTAGAGTTGACTGATGAATTGTTAATTTGGATATGTCTTTATATCTCAGCTTTTGTATAAATATGTTTGCGTCTTTATTATTGATAAGGGTAAATCTTTTTATCCCTTTTGCACCTTTTTTTTCTCGTTATGTTGTTCTTTATTTTTTTTTTTATTCAAAGTTCAATTAGTTAAAAAAAATCTAATAAATGAATCTTTTAAAGGATTCGTTCTCCAATCTTATGGAGTTCAAATGTCACTTTCACGAAAATTTTGTATGTCCTTTAATCTTTTAAAGTATTTGTTCTCCAATCTTATGGAGTTCGAAATGTCACTTTCACAAAAATTTTGTATATCCTTTAATCTTTTAAAGGATTTGTTCTCCAATCTTATGGAGTTCGAAATGTCACTTTCACAAAAATTTTGTATATCCTTTAATCTTTTAAAGGATTTGTTCTCCAATCTTATGGAGTTCGAAATGTCACTTTCACAAAAATGTTGTATATCCTTTAATCTTTTAAAGGATTCGTTGTTCTTATTTTCACCCGTTACGGATATTGAAATATCCAATATCCTTTCTTATGTAACTCGAAATTGAATAATTTACACACAAGGATACACGGGATCCTACCGACTGCGCCACTTTTTTCACCGAACGAGAACAACGAAAAAAAAATAAAACAACTGGTTTTAAGGTTCAATCAATAATAATCATCTTTCTTTATTTTCTACTTTCTTAAATACTATTATTTTGCTTATTGCTACATTTTGGAAATATAAATTTAAAATAATAATTCTTAGGAAATTTGTCTGGTGCATTTTGCATTTGAACAAAGTATAACAATTCTTTGGAAAAATATACAATTAATAAATATTAAAAAGGTTATTAAATTTAATGTGCATTCGTTGCATTTTCGTTAGCGGAAATGCACCTGAAAACACAATTAATAAAGTTATTAAAATTCTTTGGAATTAATGCACTTGGACAAATTAATAAATATACATTTTGGGGGAAAAAAATACAAGTAATACAGTTATTAAAATTATTTGGAATTAATGGTACATTTTGTTCATTGTTGCATTTTCGTTAGCGGAAATGCACTTGGACAAATTATAACAGTTCTTTGGAAAATACAATTATAAATATATTTTAAAATTCTTTGGAATTAGTGTTCTTTGCAGCGAATAAAGTATAAAAAATAATTAGTAAAAATCAGCATGTGTATATTTGTATGACCCAAATAACGTTAAGGGAATAGTGGGAGACACTATAACAATACAGCTCTTGATGTAAAATTGTGTGAACTACAAAAAAGATAAAAGATTTATGAATAAAAAAAATAATTAATTACTGAAAAATTTTACTGAGCAACAGAAGGCGTGTTCCTAGTATTTGAGCATTTTAATATCATTCAAAGTTAAACGGAAAGAAATTTTTTGATAATTTTCTAATGAGGCGTTCGACGTTTCAAGTAAAAATAGTATTTTTAAAAAGAACAGTAACAAATAAATTATAAAATAACTTAAAATTGTGCTATTGCAAAAAAAAATTCAAAAACACTAAAACTGTTTCGACACAAACCAGAACGACGATAAAATCAGAGCCAATTTAAATCGATGCCGTCGTTAACGTTGCGTACGGCATACGAAAAATGCATCGACGCTTATCGATAAAATTTGATATTGATGATGGGCATACCGATTTACAAACAATCAACGCAAAACGACAAGTTACACTAGTAAGGCGTTCATTTACTATTTCCTGCTTTCCATTATTTGGGAGATTAATTTTACAGTTTTGTTTTACTCTATCATTACTAGTTCTTACTAAGAAAAAATTAAAATCGATAGGGCGAATTTTATGTAACGATAGAATAAAATATCTACTGCAGTCATACTTACAAGCTTTATTATTAACAACTAAAAGAACCATTTTTCATATTCAAATGTATTTTTCACTTTTTTACATTGCATATTTTTCTTGCGTATTACATAAATTTGTAGTTGTACATTAGGCTTTAAACAATAAAATCAAATTCAATACCTACAGCCATATATTTTGTCAAGTTTACATTTTTCACAGGATTTACATCTACACAAAATTATGAATTTAAGATACAAAAAGTAGTTTTTTAGAAATCATTGAAAGTTGCAGTAACTTTAGACATTCTACATATAACAAAAGTTTTACAATTTTCCAGTAATATACACAAGACATGAAAAACAAGAACTAATAGAAAGATTTAACTGCCTGAATTTAGAAGATAATGATGCTTTTAATTATTTCTTTTAATAAATTACACTGTGTTACAAAAAAAAGCGAAGTTCAAATACCTGGGATGTGATACTATTTTTCTTGTAGGTGCTGTCGAGTAGATCAAGAATCTGTATTTGAAATTTCCGGGACACTCCCAAAATCTGGAGTTACGGGTAAAAAACCGGGTTTTCGTACCTCTATGCACTTATAGATCTGTAACTTAGTTGAATATTAACTGATTTAAATTCTAGAACGGATTTAGAAAGAAGAGACTATGGCCTTTAAAAGAATGTAAATGGTGTTTATGGTACTTTCAAAAACATGTTAGTAATTTAACCGCAAATGGATTTTCCGTTAAATTTTTTCGCTATTTTTCATATGACATGATTTTTTGCAGTATTTTGTAAGAGAACCCAATTTTTTATACACACAATATGAAAGTGTATTTTGTAGTACCATGAACATCATATACATCAATTTATAGGCCTCAGTCTCTTCTTCTTAAATCCGTTCTAAAAATTCAATCAGTTAATATTTAACTAAGTTAGAGATCTATAAGTGCATATAGGTACGAAAAAACGATTTTTTACCTGTAACTCCAGATTTTGGGGGTATCCCGGAAATTTCAAATACAGATTCTTGATCTACTCGACAGCACCTACAAGAAAAATAATGTCACTTCGCAGGTATTTTTTTTATCACACTGTGTTATACATACATACATAAGTATAGCTGTATAATAATACATGTAATTTTAATGTAATAATAATGTAATTTTGACATTTTCTTTAAACATTTAATACATAGTAGGGCTCATTACATAAGGTCCATACAAGTAATCAGATGAATTGATTTGTTTATTGTGGTGTTTCCTACTATATACCGCTCCTTTATTGCAATGTATTCATATCTCAAAAAACTTGTTCTTCAGAAAACGAGTTTAAAGTTTTTAATTTACTCACATCTCAATGAAAAAATAAAAAAGAATTTTTCCTTCAAGACGTGAGCAAACATGATAAGAAGAGCGAATAATTATGGATTCTTAACTCAAAAATCACGTTGCAATAAAGAAGCGATATTGTCAAAATTTGATTGAAAAAATAAAGATTGATATCAAGCTATCAATATAAAGAGAAAGTTTCAAATAAAATTAAAAATATTATATTTTTAGTTTAAATGTTGTTTTTACTATAGTTGCGTCCGTTGTCATCATTTGCACTCCAAATCTCCACAAGTACCTAAAATAAAAACAAAATAAAAAATTAATTTATAAATATTTATAAATGTATGTATGTACTCGTATGTATTTACATACACTGTCATGTAAATTCAAGTTTTTTTGACCACTTTTTTTTCAGTCCACTTAACACGTCTCGTTTTCCCGTATGGAGATTCTTTTATATGCATAAATAAAATGTAAACAAATTATATTAGGAAAAACCACATACTTATTGGTTTTGTGTTAAGCTAGGCCATACGCACGAATATTCTAAATTAAAGTGACCGAAGAGGAAGGATATCCTTGCTTTCAGCCGAATGCGAGAGACGTAGGACTACTACAGAATCAACAATACTTACTGTTAGTTAAATTGTATATTGGAGATTCAATAAAGAAATATGTGGGTGAAGTTAAATATGCCAAGTTAAATATGTTTCCTTATGACATCGAATATTTCCCAAAAATGGCTTTGCATTTGGGACATTTTTGGTACAAAATTTTACATGATTTAAATTGGGATATTTTATCTCCTAGGAATACCCAACAAGATTACGGAACGAAACATATCTCAAATTGAAGATGACTCATCCTGCTTCCGTAATCCTCCAAAAATTTTTACAAAAAATAAAGTTTGTTTAACAAAAAAGCTTAATTACCGAACACTTGATTTTGGGAAGGATTTTTTAAGTTGTGGGCAAACTAAAATAGATTACGGAGTGGAACTTGGTCAAATCGTGTGTCCTTGCTCATTCTTCCGTAATCTTCAAGAAGTTTTTCAAAAAGTTAAATTTTGTTTAACAAATTTATAATTTTTGTTAAACAAAAAATCTTAATGATTGAATTCTTGATTCTGGGAAGGATTTTTTAGGTTGTGGGCAAACTAAAATAGATTACGGAGTGGAACTTGGTCAAATCGTGTGTCCTTGGTCATTCTTCCGTAATCTTCAAGAATTTTTTCAAATTTTTGAATTTTTTTTGTCTGGAAACGATTAGAATGCCACTATTGTGCTCATTGCAAGTGTTATGAAGGAAATCTCCTTGTTTCCTTAAGTCTCCTATTATCTGATATCTCTCTTTCGATGTAGTTGGTAAGCTCATTGCTTCCCTAACTTTCCTTTCAGATTTGTGCTTTAAATAAATATGCAGAAGTGTTTTTTTTAACGTGGCTTCTTTGGGGTACACTCACACTCTAATTCCAAAGGATTTTCAATTATTTGTATACTCTGATCTTGTCCAGCGGAAGTATTTTTTGAGGAATTGATATTTTCATTAGTTGAGTCCACCGTTGAGTCAGGAAAATATTCAGAGTGTGTATTAGTGGAAATTGTTGTATTTTCCGTACTATTAAGACAATTTTCCATACAATGTGCTGAAAGTGGAGTTCTAGAGGAGGTAATCGTTTTGGTTGCCAAATCAGCTACACATCCTTCATTCGATTTCACTATGTCAGCGTTTGACTCGAACGATGGAACTGGACTACTTACAACTGTCGAGAATTCTGGCATGTCAAGCGATCGCTCATCAGTAGACCCTGTTATTAGAGAAAACCTCGAATTTTTATGGTAAGATATATTTAAATTTTGCTCGCTTATTACTGGTGAAGGCTGATTTAGAGGAGATAAATCAGGAGTAACTATAAAGGTAGAATTGCAACTAACGGCAGAAGCGCATTCCAGCGACGAGCCAGAGGTATCAGATTGACCTGTTGTCGAGAACAAGTTCGAATCGTTCAGAGTACATTTTACCTGTGTACTTACATTTAACTGAACTTTCTGGCCATCGTTTTCCTTTTGTGGTGTCGTATTAGACTGGCTGTTTGGCTCCACGATTTCGGTCAGCAATAAATTTCCAAAGGATTCATTAGGTAGTGGAGTTATATTACTACATATAGAAGACGGCGGGGTATAAGTAGTTGCTGTTCTGGTGGAGAAATAATCATTGAGGGAAGTTAGATTGGATTTCAAAGGTTTAACACACAAGTGAAATCGTTGGTAATCAATTTCTGGCGACAATGGATTTCCAGCAGGTACCTTAGCTGATGGAATGGACGGCACAACCCAATTAGTTGTAGTTGTGTGAGAGCAGGAATTTTTGGCGGTTGTAGGTTCGGACTTTAGTGATGCCACATTTGCTTTAGGTCGTACAATAATAGACGCCGAAATTATATTATTGTTTGCAAAAGATACTTCACGAACAGTTTCCATTGTGTAAGAGCGAGAAAAGTTTGACTTTTGTGAAGTCTCATTTGAGTGGAACTTTTGATCATTAGCTTCAAGCAATAATAAATTGGTAGCAGATGCATTACATGATACTAAGGTAGACGACGAAGGTGAATTTTCATTTACAGAAGACATGACACTAGTAGTTGCAATTACGGAGGAACGGGAATCGTTGATAAAAGTAGGTCACGTAACAGAATATGGCGCCCAAACTAAAAGAAGAGATGCTAGATTCGTGTATGAGATCGAAACACGTAGCTATAGAATAATAGTTTAAAAACAAAATAGACAAACGTAAGAGTGCATGGAGATCTAAAAGTTAGTTGAAGAAATCGTATCCGTTTTTGGCAAAGACCAAAAAGACAGTTGTGCGAATAATTTCAATTGCTATTTGGGTTGAAATAAATTCTTTACGACCAATTCAAGCGAAGAAGGAAGAAGTTCTTAGCAAGAAACAAAGTTCATGCTAACCGATCAGGCCTCTTCGTAGTTCTTCAAAATAGAGTAGATTCAGTAAAGTTTTGTAGGTGGAGCAGTTCAGAGGTAGTTCGTCAGCCGCTCTAGCTAGTTGCTGGAGGTCCGTTGTGCCGACTCGCTTCATGGACTGGCCTTCGTAAATGATACCAATTTAATATAATTGCGAAGCACATACAAAACGACTCAAGATTCTTCGGTACATAGTAGTATTTGATTGACCGGCACACCGACATAGCTCTCAATATAGAGAAACTAATTATAAACCGTCATACCACCGCTGAACAACAATCCCAGTAAACAGATAAAGAGAAAAGAGATATATACGAATTATTACCAAAGTTGAAATATTGATATTGAGAGATTTTTTAAAAAATTTTAAACAAATACAATTATTATCATTAACCATTTAAATTTTTATCGTAGTAAAATCTTGATAATTTATTTATTTATTTTTTATGTTTTGATATTTTTGTATTATTGAATTTTATTTATTAGTGATTTATTTATATACTCAGTTATTTTTTCCGATTATTTCATTATTTACTTATTTAGTCATTTACATTATATTTATAATTTATATTTATTTATTGATTTTGTGTGTATTATTACTTATTGTTTCGTGTGTCTTGATATACGTATTGCATTATTTATTTAGCCATTCTTTTATTTATTTATCTATTTAATTATAGTTATTTATTTAATTATTCGGCTAACGATTTATAAATTTATTTACATATATTTATTTAGTATTGCTTTATATATTTAGTGTGCATGTCGAATTAATCGGTTTTATTTAGATTAGTTCGATGCTAACAAACAGGTGCCCTTAATTGTAAAACCAAAGGAGAAACAAAGGGTAGAAAAAACAAGGGAAGCACTAAATGATAAAGTTGATGCAGATAATTTAAAAATTACAGGCGTAGAAAATAGAAGAAATGGAACGGTGGTAATCCAAAGTGAGAATAGTGAAGAAAAAGAGAAAATAAAAAGTGCAATAGAAAACGAGTTAACAGAAGGATATGAAATTAAGGTGCCCAACCCAACTGCCTTAAGAGTTAAAATTACGGATATGACCTTTGTACATGAAGAGGAGGAAATAATTGAGAAACTAAAAAAGCAGAACCCAAGTATCTCTAATGCAGAACTTAAAATAATAGAAAAATATCAAATCAAAAGAAATAATAAAACAATCTATAATGTAAAAATGGCAGTCGATAACGAAACATATACGAAAATGATAGAAGCAAGGAAAGTAAATATAGGATGGGAAAGATGTAGAGTGTTCGATGGAACAGATGTTACGCAGTGCCTTAAGTGTAGAGGATATAACCATATCGCGAAAGAATGCAAAAATCAGGAAATATGCTTGAGATGTCATGGACAACATAAAACAAAAGAATGCAAAAATACGGAGCAGATAATGAAATGTATAAATTGCATGAAAATGAACAATAAACTAAATATGGATTTAGATGAAAACCATTTTACAAACAGTAGAGAATGCCCCGTTTATCAGAATAAATTGAATTTAAAAATGAGAAGAACTGGCTTATCAGTTTAACAATCAAAGAATATACGTGCTATTTACACAAATGTACAAGGATTGGTAAATAATTATAATCAAGTGGAAGTCATTGCATCTAAAGAAAACCCGGACTTATTTATACTTTCGGAGACCCACATTACAAAAGACATAGAAGAAAATGAAATTATATTACAAGGGTATGATCATATTATGTCGCTTTCTACTTCTACAAGAACTGGTGGAGTCATTATTTATTTTAAAAAGATATGGAAAATAACTAAAATTATTAAAAAGATAGAAGGTGTTAAATACTGGATTTTAGTATGTAAAGCCACATGTGAAGACAATAAAATAATAATTGCTGCAATATACAGATCGCCTAGTTATGGAGAGTCGGAGTTTTGTAAAAGTTTTGAAGAAGTTTTAGATGAAATAAGTGATTTTAACTGTGATATTTTAATAACAGGAGATTTTAATATTGATTGGTCTAAAAATTCGACACATAAAAATCAACTTAAATGTATACTAAATGATAATGGTCTTAGACAATTAGTTAGTGAATATACTAGAGTAGCAAAAAATTCTAGAACAATTTATGACTTTGTTATAACAAATAATTGTAATATATCAGTAAACAACAGCACTACAAATAAAATAGCAGATCATGAAATGATAAATATTTTAATTAAAACTGAAAAAAATTATTATACCAACATAGACAACCAAGAATTAGAAATTTTTAAGTACAATAAAGAGACATTTAACACAGAGTTAAGTAAAAATATGATATACAATGAAAATGAAAACATTAATGAAAATGTAACCTTATTTGATAATTGCTTTAAAGAAACTATACAAAAATTTACTAATAAAAGAATTATACGGGAAAAAAGCAATACAAATCGGTGGTTTAATAGTGAATTACGTTTAATGAAAAATGATAAAATAATTAAATACCAAACAGCAAAATTGGAAAATACAAATCAGGCATGGACCAATTACAAAACAATAAGAAATTTATATAAAGTGAAAATCGAAAACGAAAAAAATAAATACATTAATAATAAAATTAACAATGCGTGTGATCAAAAACAAATGTGGAGAGAGATCAAAGATCTAGTAATTAAAAAAAAACCATAATGTGATAAAAACTGTGATATTTAACCAAGTAGAATATAAGGATAATATAGAAATTGCTAGTCAATTCAATAACTATTTTATAGATAGTATTAAAGTAATAAGAGACTCCATAGAATATAAGCAATATGAAAATCAAATAACTGTGATAAACCAACAATTCAAATTCCGTGCAATAAACATTTTAGAACTTAAGAATATAATTATACATATGAAAAATAAAACTGACTGTGATAAAATATCTAATAAAATCATTCTTGATAACTGGAACGTAACAGGAGAATCAATATTAAAAATTATAAATAAATCGTTAGAGACAGGTGAATTCCCTGAAAATTGGAAAGTAACTATAATAACACCAATTGAAAAAGTGACAAAAACAAATAAATGCGAAGAATACCGGCCAATAAACACATTAAAAACCTGTGAAAAAATTTTGGAAAAAGTTGTCAAAGAACAATTAGAAAAATATATTGAAGAAAACTCTATATTGTCAAAGTACCAATCAGGATTTCGTAAAAATTACTCATGTGAAACGACTGTAAATTATGTAATAAGTAAATGGAAAAATATAGAAAAAACAAAAAAAGTGATGGCAATTTTTTTAGATTTTAAACGAGCCTTTGAAACAATCGACAGACAAATTATGGTGAAAAAACTTTATATGTATGGAATACAAGATACGGAATTAAATTGGTTCGAGTCGTATTTAAAAAATAGGAAGCAAATAACTAAAGTTAATAATGTTTTGTCAAATGAAATTGAAAATGATTTCGGTGTACCACAAGGCTCAATTTTGGGAGCTCTTTTATTTATTATATATATTAATGATATGCCAAAGGTATTAGATAGAAGTGAAATGGTCCTATACGCAGATGATACATTAATATACACGGAAGGAGATGATGATGAAAGTTGCAGAGCAAATATGTACCATGACATCAATAAAATTAATACCTGGTTAAAAATGAATAAATTAAAACTAAACGAAAATAAAACAAAAATAATTGAAATAAATATGAACACTGAAGCAATATTTAAAATTAACGATAAAATAATAGAAAAGGTTGAACACATAAAATATCTCGGATTTATAATAGATAAAGACTTAAAATTTAAAGAACACATAGACTATACTTGTAAAAAAATCGGGAAAAAAATCGGATTTTTTAAAAGAATACGAAATAAAATATCAAAAACAACTGCAATAAATATTTATAATACAATAATTAAACCACATTTTGAATATGGATCGACAATAATATATACTTGCTGTAATGATAGTCAGGTAGAAAGAATGCAAAAACTACAAAACAAAGCAATGAGGGTTATACTAAAATGCAATCGATATAAACACAGCAACGAAATGCTTAGAGAACTAAAATGGTTAAATATAAATCAAAGACTGAAATTCAACACTTTAATTTTTATTAAAAAAATGAAACAAGGTGATGCCCCAGAATATCTATGCGATCAAATTAAATATGTTGGAGAAGTACAACCGTATGCACTAAGAAATACTGAAGATTTTCGAATCCAACGAGTCATGACAACACATATGCAAAGATCCCTTTTTTATAAAGGCTTTAAACTGTTCAATGATTTACCAAACAATATGAAACTTGAAAGAAATTACAATGTATTTAGAAAAAAAATGTACAAATGTAGTAAGATACAATTTATTTATATAGAACTTATAACTAATGTAATATGAATTTATGTAATATTTTTGAATATTTAAAGTATTTTTAATACTAATAAAAAAAATAAAATAAAATAAAAAAAAAATAAATATCTAAATATATATATATAAAGTTTGTTTACACTTGTGGTGTCCGAATTTCACCAGCATTCCGGCTCACACCAACTATTTTTTTATGAGTTTTAATTAAGTAATGAATAGGGAAGCTAGGGCACAAGATAATAAGAGAAAACGTGATAGGCAACAGGTAGAATTAAATAGTACTTTTGAAGTTCAACCTAAGCAACCCGTATAACAATTTTTATGCAAAAATGGCAAGCGAAAACTCAAACATTAAAGTTTTGTCGGCCACGATTAGCACAAAACAAACACAACCAGGTAACACAGCGAACGCAACTACAAGTAAAGCTATTAACCACAGTCAAGCTCCATCTACTAGTGGGCAAAATGTACCAATAAGGTCAGAAGCTAGGGAGGGGGTGTTAGATCAAACGTCACAAAGAGTATTCGAAGAAAGGGTAAAGAAAATGGTCCAGTATGAACTGAGCGAAATTAGGAAGTCCGTCAGCGAATTAACGAATGCTGTAAGGGAACTTTCAAAAGCAGGATCACGGACTCAGGAATCAGTAGAGCCACAGCAATTCTTCCAAAACTCCCCAAATGGTAATATAGACAATTGGAATAGAAACATAGTGGGGCAAAATGATAGTAGATCAGCACCTCAAAATCTGTTTCAAAATAATCGAAATGTTCCACTGCAAGGTGGGAACAACTTGGCAAATAGTTTGAGTGCTGCAGGTAGTAGCGAAAATAGGGTAAACCTCGGCGCGATCGCTGCAAACACTGTGGGGCCATCTGAAAAAATTACTGTCCGCATTGATAAGTGGGGAATTCTGTTTGATGGTAATAGTAGTAATTTGAGTGTGGAGGATTTTACTTTTAGAATTGAGCACCTTCAAGGTCATTATGGTATAAAGTGGGATGAGATTTTGAGAGATTTCCACCTCCTGGTCACAGGCGCTGCGAAAGATTGGTATTGGCTTCTGATTAGAACTCATGGTGTCATGCGGTGGCCGACGCTCAAATCAGAACTAAACAATCAATACCGTACCACGACGTCGAATTTTGAAATAATGCGCGATTTAGTAGAGAGAAAGCAACAGCCAAATGAATCGCTAGATACATTTTTCCACATGATGTGTAAACTTCGGTCCCGACTAGTGCAGCCCATTCCAGAGTATGATATGATAAAAATTCTAAAAAGAAATCTAAGAGATAGTGTAGCAAGAATTTTTTATCCGATTACCGTCTCATCTGTAGAGCAATTACGGATAGAATGCTTAGAAGCAGAACGCAACTTCCCAAGGAGAGATATACGAAACGGCCCACCACTACAGCGACCGCTAAAGAGTGTAAACGAAGTATGCTACGACAGTGCGGAAGAAGGCAATCAGTTCGAAGAAGTATCTGCACTTAAAATCACCCATCCAAAAGCCACACTCACTTGTTGGAACTGCAAAGCCCCAGGTCATGGATTTAGAGATTGCGACGCAGCCGAAAGATGTTTATTTTGCTATAGATGTGGTAAGCCAAATATAACTGCGCCGAAATGTCCAGACTGCAAACGGGAAAACCGGATGAGGGACGTAGAACCGAGCGGGAGTCGACGTCCGAACAAAAATCCCGCTATGGAAAACCAATAAATGAGACAGATAAAGCAAAACCAAATTTAAAAAAGGACACAGAAAATGTCAGAAGCAATTTGCCACAGTTAAGACATTATATGCCACTAGAATTAAGACAGGAATATTACAACCAAACTCGCTCTAATATATTTGATACACTAGATCAACAGAAGCCGTTAACTAAAAGAATTGTAAGGATCAGGGAATTATATAAACAGAAACGGGATAGAAAAAAAGTGATTATAGAATCGATTAATAGAATAGATAAAAAGAATTGCGATAATAGGATTTATGTAGAAGTTGAGTTAGAAGGTAAAATTTTGTCAGGTTTACTTTATAGCGGAGCATCTGTGAGCATTCTAGGTAAAAGGTGCAGAGAAGTAGTCGAGCAATTATATCTAAAAATTACACCAATATTCTCGAATGTCAAAACCGCCAGTGGTCAACAGCATAGAATATTGGGTAAAGTAAATGCCACCATAAAGTACAAAGATCAAAAGAAAAATATTCTTCTGTATCTTTGTCCTGATTTGGAATAGAGTTTATATTTAGGCATAGATTTTTGGCGTACTTTTCAATTGGCTCCAGATTTAACAGTTGTGGAGGAAGTGGCTATAGGAAAGATTGTAGATCACGTTGTAGACGAGAAGGCTGAATATAAATTAGAACCACATGAGTTGTGTGAATAGCAAAAACAAAGATTAGAAGAAGCTTTACAAAAATTCGATACTTTTGAAGCTAAAGGATTAGGCAAGACGACGTTAGAGCAACACAGTATAAAATTAGTAGAGGGCACAGAACCCATTAAATATAGATTTTATCCTATTTCTCCAGCAGTTCAAGAAATCACTTATAAAGAAATCGACAAAATGCTAGAACTTAACGTGATTGAATCCAGCGAAAGTCCGTGGAGCAATAGGACAACTATCGTTCGTAAACCAGGGAAGAACAGATTTTGTCTCGACGCAAGAAAATTTAACAATGTAACGGTGAAAGATGCATATCCCCTGCAGAACATATATGGTATACTGAGTAGAATTAATGAGACTTATTTTATAAGTAGCGTTGACCTTAAATATGCCTTCTGGCAGATTGAGCTAGAACCAGAAAGTAGACCGTACACGGCTTTCACAGTCGCGGGAAGGCCGCTTTATCAATTTAGAGTACTGCCATTCGGGTTATGCAACGCCGCTCAACGATTGTGCCGACTAATGGACAAAGTTATACCGCAAAATCTAAAAGACAACGTTTTTATATATCTGGATGATTTACTGATTATATCAAATGATTTCGACAGACATTTGGTATTGTTAGAGGAAGTGGCTATATGTTTGAAAAAGGCAAACTTAACAATAGGATTGAGTAAATCTCACTTCTGTTTCCAGCGACTGAAATATCTGGGGTTCATAATTGGAGGAGGTATGCTTAAAACTGATCCCGATAAGATCAAAGCGATACGCGAAATACCGGTGCCAAAGTCAATAAGAGAAGTGAGAAGTTTCCTGGGTACCGCCGGATGGTATCGCCGGTTTATAAAAAATTTCTCGGTGATATCCGCTTCTTTAACAGATGTGTTGAAGAAATCCAAAAAATTTGTGATGACTCCTGAGGCGATCTCAGCTTTTTGGCTGTGCTTCGCCACCCAGATTTTTCAAAACGTTTCTTCATACAGTGTGACGCGTGCGACTATGGCATAGGCGCCGTTTTGTATCAAATAAATAGTGATAATGAGGAAAATCCAATTGCATTCTTTTCTCAGAAGTTAAATTCTAGCCAGAGAAATTACACAGTCACAGAAAAGGAATGTTTGGCTGCCGTGACGGCCGTGAAGAAGTTTAGACAGTATGTGGAGATGATGCCATTTATGATCGTAACCGATCACGCTAGTCTTAAATGGCTAATGTCCCTGAAAGATTTGACAGGCCGGTTGGCGAGGTGGTCGTTACAACTACAATCTTTTGACTTTGAAATACAGCATAGGAAAGGTTCAGAAAACACTGTCGCAGATATGTTGTCTAGGTTGCCGACCGTCGACGAGATCAGATACAGATATTTTAGGGTTCGAAACCACAGAATTTTAGAGCGAAGAATATTTAGCGCTAGTTGCAAATATTGAGAAAAATCCTAAAACATTACCGGACTTGAAAGTAGAAAATGGGTTGATATATAAAAAAACGCATTTTGATCCATTGAGCGAAGAGAGCCAGTGGAAACTATGGATACCTGCTACGATTACCCAGCCTTTAATTGAAAACACCCACTTATCGCCAACGAAAGCGCATGGGGGAGTGACAAAAACAATAGAAAGACTTAAACGATTTTTCTACTGGCCCAGAATGGCGGTACAAGTAAAGACGTTTGTTACGTCATGTGAAATCTGCAAAGAAACAAAACCATGCAATGCAAATCTTAAACCGGAAATAGGGAAACAGGTAGTGACTGATAGGCCTTTTCCAAAGCTTTACATAGATTTCATGGGGAAGTATCCACGCTCTAAGAAAGGCAATTGCTATGTTTTTATTGTCGTCGACCACTTTACAAAGTTCACCTTTTTAAAGGCAATGAAAGAGGCAACCACAAATAATGTAATAGAATTTCTTATTCGCGAAATATTTCAAAAATTCGGAGTACCAGACGTGATCCACAGCGACAACGGGAGTCAGTTCGTTGCGAAAAATTTTGAAAAATTAATAAAAACGTATAAAATACAACATGTCAAAACCGCCGTATACTCGCCTCAAAGTAATGCCAGCGAACGAGTTAATCAGTCGGTGTTATCAGCAATTAGGGCCTATCTAGAAAAAGATCACCGGGAATGGGATTTATATTTAGCGGAAATTGAGAGTGCGCTAAGAACTGCCGTTCACTCAGCGACAGGTGTTACACCTTTTTTCGCGCTCTTCGGGTATCATATGTACACCAGCGGCGCGGATTATAGGCTCGGAAGAAAACTGCAGTCTCTCACCGACCACGAAATATTAGAACTCGATCGAAATGAAAGAATGGAAATGATGAGAGAGAAAATCAAAGAAAACATGCAGAAAGCCTATAATCGAAGCGCGGAGAGATATAATCGAGGGGCGAGAAACACGAAGTTTTTCTCCGGGCAAGAAGTTTTTTGGAGAAATACAATATTTAGCAATTTTAGCAAAAACGTCAGTGCAAAATTTTGCAAGAAATTTTTAAAATGTCGAGTAGTTAGGCCTGTAGAAAATAATATGTACGAGCTAGAGAGCTTGCAAGGCAAAGCACTGGGAATATATCACTCGAAAGATATCAAGATTTAGATGATATAAGGGGTGTGCAATAACAATTATAAAACATACAGCCATGTCACAGAATACCATTCCGATCAGAATGGGTGACAGGCCCGACAATTAGACCAAGCCATATAATATGATTGGTCCTCGTAAGTCTAAGCATACGCCGCGTGCTAGTAATCTGAGATATTAATAAATACCTGCGATATAGTTAGTAAGCTCAAAAGTACGTACCGGATTAGTAGGGGCAATATTAGTTTAAGAAACATCTGTGATATTTTTCTCAAGCTTTGTGATGTCCCTTTTTTCTATTTCTGTTATATGTTGCGTGCAATAGAGGATAATGAGTGTTCTGTATTGTGTAAAATATGACACGGTGAAATTCTTCGAAGTACCTTAGAGAAAAGAAAGAAGATTCACAAAGTAAGGCGATTATATCATAGAGCGTAATATTACTTCCCGTAATAAGTTTCTGAAGTACAGCGAAAATCGAGGCACGTGTTTCGAAACTTTTTCAGTTTGAAAAGGTATCGGGATGTGAACCATCAGAAAGTAAAATCGTAATCCGAAGAGACGGTATATTGGCATTTCCATTGAAAATAGTAAAAGATCCTGGTAAAGAAAAAATAAATTTTTTTGTAAAAATAAAATTTAAATGACTATATGTTACATACATACGTAGTACAAAAACTTATTTTCTTAACTTTGTAAACTTACATCCGCTTTATATTTGAAGCATTGCAATTTTGTGCCAAAGAGCATTACAATTGGTCGGGGACCAATTACATGATGCGGAAGGATCAGTAGCAACTATGGAGTCACTATGCGTTTTCAACGGTAAAAGGCAGAAGTCGACGATTAGAGTTCTAGGTAGATGGTGACAAAGCCTCATCGCTGGTTAGGAATGTACGGTGGAGGGGTAGGAACCAGCTAAATAGGAGACCCGTCCATGATTAGTAAATTTTCTCAATCATAAATATTCAGTGGTAATAGGTATGTTCGGACATATGTTTGCAGGGGCTATACAGCAGAGTAGGCGTCGGTAAATGTGTATAACAAAAACAAAAGTATTTAAATGATCAGGCCCGGCGGATGAGACATCAGGGTTTGGGGATTCCCCGCGTTTGAAAGAAGAGATGGAACCACAGACCCGCACACCGTTCCCGCTGTTTACATCATCGACCACGGAGTTTTGTTGCAGGGGAAGCGCAATGGAACGAAAAAAAAATTGCGTGGGGGTACCTTAATGGGGAGACGTCGGGAGGAGGAAAAATTATAACTACATCCTTGAGTCCGTCATTTAGATTTAAAAAAGTGGGACCGACTCTGACAGGTAGAGGCACCAACTCTAGCCCAGACCCGGTGCACAAAGTTAGAATTGTTAGTTTTTATTGTGTTGTGTTCTAGAGTTAGGAGTTTTGTTAGTAGGTAATCCTGAAATAAGAAAAGAAAACCTGAAAGGGAAGAAAATAGATTTAAGTAAATTGCAATTCAAAGAGTAGGAACGATACAAACCATAATCTTTCTTGTGTTTTTGCCGGCCCATAAGTGTCCTTCCTGGTCACGAGGAATGAAATACCTGTAAATATTCAATTAAATAAGAATATATTAGAACAATACTTACCATGTGGTATTAATTGAATGTTGTGGCTGCAGCTGTTAATGGGAATGTCGTTTGTCTAGGTTTGTGTGTGCGTGAGCTGTGTTCAGTTGTAAATATTAATGTTTACATTTTTGTTTTTGGCAACGCTACTTTGCGTGCGAGGGCTATAAAAATAACAAAATAGTAAAATAGCGGTTTATTTTGAAATATTTAGATTTGAATTTTATGACTGGATAAGCACGCGTGCTGAAAATGCTGTGGACTTGGTAAGAACAGGATATGTGGGATATAATTTGTAAGGGATCGGACGAATAGAAATGCGCAGGAAAATACAGGATTAAGGAAGAGGAGAAATATGCTATATAGGATACATGTATATCGTGCATAGAGTTAGGATATTTATTTATTGAAGACATATATGTATATATAATTAAAAAAATACATCAGTATACACAATTATATATATGTATGTATATAGATCTGAGCATGTGAGCATATGTATGTATATAGATCTGAGCATGTGAGAACAAGGGTTTGGAGGGAAAAATTTATATTTTTCCAGAATAAATATATAGATCCCGTAGGCTAGCGTCAGTATAGACGCCAGAAAATAGAAAACAGGATTGTAATGTGGTGTGGAACTTTCGAGCAAAAACAAGTCAGTCGTCCAAGTGAAAGTTTTAAAAAGTTTTAAATAAAAATAATACAAAAAAATATATAGTATAGACACTTGAAAAAAAACCCAAACCGACTGTAAAGTCGAATTACTAATAAGTCTTTTAGTGAGCATTTTGTTTTAAAGTAACCCAAGAGTTCCAATTAAACAAAAAAAACTGCCTACGTAAGTAATCCAGTCCCAAAAGAGAGTGTCAAAGATTTTGATAATATTCTTGATACAGCTGGTAAACCTGTAAGAGCTGGAAGTGGAAAAAGGAAAGCCAAGCCAAAAAGTAGGTACAGTCCCCAGGATAATCCCCCCCAGGCAGAAAATTTTTATGTGGTCATACCAGGTAGGCTCGTAGAAAATTACAAAAAAGAACCTCTAAGCTCGGAAAGCAAAAAGGCACGGAGAATAGGATAGAAAGAAACTGTCACATCACAAAACAGGCAAATGAGAACAGAAATCCTAGTTTAATATAAAAAAAGGAACAAAAACAAGAAAAGCAACAAGAAAACAATATTCAAATTATTTAAAAAAAAAAACAGAAAAAAATACTTACCATGTCATAAAAGAAAGCCATATTTAATTTAAAATTTGATTTAGGTTAATATTATTTAAGTGTATCGTGAAAGGATATGTGTGTTATCGTGAGTGTTTAGTCCATAAGTTCATATCCTTCCGGGAAAAAAATAAAAGTTAAAAAAAAGAAACGAATAGCAGAAAGTAAATAAAAATTTATATATATAAATACATCGTGATTTTAGGGCTGAGAAAAAACGGTATAATAAAAAATTATTGGCGACGTATATATCAGCTTTGGTTGTCATCCAACCGTCCTCAGGGAGCTCCTTTAGGCCGTGTATAAGCGATAAGAATAAGGAAAATAATTATCCCAAAACGATTCGAGCTCTAGAAATCTGCGATATACTTATATAGGTAGAAGTCACGAAGGTTAAATTGATTTATCGATTTTTTTTTCTAGAAGGAAATAAATTTAGGTATAGTGAAAAGTTTTTGTGAATTTGTAAGCAGTTTATATGTAAGTATTTCTGTGTTCTTTCTGTTAGATGTAAAGATTATTATAGACTTGAATTTAAGAATAGTTTTAATAAGAATAAACTAATGTATTAGTAAGTAAAAAATAAACAAATGAATATACCTGAGTAAGGTTTTTTTATGGGATTGTTGTGAGCAGATAGGATGATGAAGGACGGGTTTAGGGGTCCGTAGCAACATAATTTTCGGAGTCACTGCGGCCACGGTTGGGTAAGGGTGTTTGGAGGTCACTATCTACCTCCCTCTGAAGGTATGCCGGGGTTGTAAACGTAAGTTATTTACAGAATATTTTTTTTTATTGTTGCAAATGTTCCAAAATTTATTTTGTGCGTACCTCGGAGCTACGGGTTGAGAACACCCCACAGAGAGGCAGCCGCCAGTAGCTAGCAGGGCCGGCAAGACAGCAATCGGGAGTAGGTCACGTAACAGAGTGCAGTATTTCTTACTCAATTACAGATCGATGATAGTTTTCTTCGCACAAATGTGGCATCTTGGATTGATAACGCTGCATTTCAAGAACCGAAGAGAAAAATAAGTCTTTTGCGAGTGGTAAATGATACTGCTGAAAGAGCAGTCAAATTAGTGCAAGATTTTCACGGACTTACTACTACAGATGAAGAGCAAAAACAGTTTTTATTGCGCTGTGTTGAGGAACACAGAAATTTTTTTCCAGACTGCAGAAAAAATACACTAAAAAGAAGTTATCCTATCTAATTTTTAAAATAAAAATATTTTTAATATAACAAGTTCTTTAATATTTTTTTTTTGTTTTCATATATTGCATTTTGCAAAACTTCTTGGCGTACCCGCCACGTGTTGCAATCATGATAGAATAACAAAATTTAATATTTAGATATAATTTTGTATATATAAAAAAATTAGAGGGTATGCGTTTCGAAATTCAAAAAAAAAATTTGCCTTATAAGGGACACCCTAATGTACATATGTATGCGTTTCGAAATTTAAAAAAATTTGTGCCTTATAAGGGACACCCTAATGTACATATGTAATTATGTATATGCACAAAAATGCTGTTTGTTCATAGTACTTCTACTTTGACTCTGTTCATACGCACACTTGATTTATGTCTCTAAATCAGTGGTAGGCGCTCGTTTACCACGGTTACGAAGTTTTTTCGGCTATTTACATTTACTACTCATGAATATTGCAACCAGCAGTGCCATGAAGAAAGTTTAAATCAGCGGTGCTCAAAAATAAAAATGAGGATGTATTGCTGAGGGTTGCCCAGCACACATAATGCAAACACTTAAAATAACAAGAAAAAAGTTTAGATTAAGAATTTTTGTAATATATAATCAACTTATTAAATGAATGTACTATAAATTTTAAGAAAAAGAAAAAATATACATATATTATACGGCCAAAATTCTCTTCAATTTTAAAAATTTCAATATTTTTTTACTTCCTTTTTTAGTGATCAATTGTAATTGAAAATCGTGTGTTTGCTTTGCTTTAACCAACAACAATGCTTAATAAATTTCTGAAAAAATATTACGATACAAGTCTCTGTCGGGCAATCGCCGTGAAAAGACGTGTTTTGTTTATTAGCGGCTGTTTTTGCGTTTAGAGAATTGGTTCTTTTTTCTCTGCAAAGAGAGAAATAAATTTTGTTTTTTCTTGTGTTACCTTTGATTTTCATTTTCGCTTGTTTTCAAATATATAAATTATTTAGTAAGTCGCATCGTGTGTGCGCAATATGAACGGGGTTCACCCCCCGGACTATAACCGGTTTCGTGAGCTTGCCTCCTCGTCCGGAAAAAATAAAACCAACAGAAGCAAACGACCACGAGCAGAAGACTTTATACCTTTACCAGGAACAACTGAAAACCAACTCAACCTACCACGTTATTTAGTAGCATCCACATTGTCTTTGGAAAAAAATTTTGAAGTGTCACCATTAGCATCGCACAATGTATTTCAGGTGGAAAGAGGGCTGGACTACATCTCACGCGACCGACTTGAAGTTAAGGAAATGAGAAGCGGCGACTTGCTAATTAAGGTACCAGATAATAAAACGGCAGAAAAATTTTTGAAACCAAGTTACATTGACAATATCGCTGTTAAAATATCTCTGCACAAAACTCTAAATACTGTACAAGGTAGAATTTTTTCGAGAAAGATTAAGGACATCCCCCAAGAGGAACCACAACAATTACTAAAGGACCAAAAAGTAGTTGAGGTACGCAAAATTACGAAAAAAGAAAATCATCAAATAGTGGCAACAGGCGCAGCTATAATTACTTTTGACCTTATCTATCGTCCAGACTTCTTGAAAATTGGATGGGAAAGAGTTCCAGTCTCGGAATTCATTCCCAACCCCATGAAGTGCATAAATTGTCAAAAATTAGGTCACACCAAAAAGTGGTGCAGGAATGTTCAGTGAAGTGAAATACATGACATTTGCAATAGTAAATACTGTGTGATCTGCCAAACTCTTAATACACTCACACCAATTTCAAGAAATACCAAACAAAATCCTACTTACGCACAAATATTAAATACAGTTTCTTCATCAAACAAACAAACTTCGTCACCAAAAATAACCACGCAAAACAAACTTAAAGCTGCAGAAACACGAATGGAAATAACGGACGAAACAGAAACCGTTCCAAAAATTTCTCTCACTAAAAACAATACAACCAACATAGCAACACATCCAACACAAATACAAACATCAACCACCAACTTTACAGAAATTCAAAATGCATCAACAAACGCAATAATACCAACAGCCATATCTCACTCAAAAATAACAATTAACAACAATAACTTTACGAATGCAGAAACCACAAGTAACCAAACTAAGTCAACAGTTTCAGAGTTTTTTTCTGAAATAATTTCACTCAACAAAAATATAAAAACACACAACTCTAACACAACCTTAAATGAGTTAAACAAAGATGATTCCGTTGGAAACGACTGGATCTCTAGTGATCATAACAGTGATGAATACTTCGAACTGAATACAGATAATGATATTACAGAGGAAATGATAATTCAAGATATCAATGAAGGCTTGGGATTAAATTCCCCAACAGAAAATATTAACAACATCAACGACGACAATAATAATTCCCCATGTACCCAAATGTATGAAAATTTTCCTCAGCTTAACGTACTTATCTCTCCTAAGACATTGAAAAGCAAAATGAAGCAGCCCTCAAAGGGTAATAAAAAAATAATAACCTATGGCAATAAACCTAAACCTCTCTATCCTTCAGTGGAATTTACAAGGCTACGTAAACAATAAATTTGCCTTGGAACTTCTAGTCGCAAGGCATAAACCTAACATCATAGTACTTCAAGAAACACATATAATTAAAAAAAAATTTGCACTTGTTACACCTTCCGGGCTTTCAAATATTTCATCACAACAATAACGATTATGATTATGCAAAATCTGGCATAGCAATCCTAGTAAAGAATAGTTTAAACGTAACACAGCGTATCAAATCCACGAACAGCTTACTTTTCCAGATCTAGCGTTTAAACATTTTGACAAATCCACAAACATAAACAGGGAAGCAGCCTATTTGAAACGAATATTTAGAAAATCAGCAAACGAATCTATCCCCATCAGCCATAAACCAAAAATAAGAAATAGTCCAGCTTGGTTTAATTCTGAAATTTCAAAATTAATCAGTTTGAAACAGGAAGCATGAATCAAACAACTTACAGAGGATAATAAAATGTCTACAACAACATAACATTCAGGATGTTTAGCCTAGATAGAAAAATATGGTTAAAAATGATTCCCTTTCTAAATTTCTTAAATTTTTATTAGTTATTTTTTATTTTTGAAAAATTATTTCTTTAATTCATGAATTATGTACTTTTTAATTTGTTTATATCCTTGTAAATAACATTGTATTATATTTTAATATTTAGCTTTCACCTAATACCTGATACTATATAATATATAATAATACGAGCGCTTATGGTCTGGCTACCGGCGCCTTTTCTTGTATATATTTTATAAATTTATTTATAATATATATTGAAAATAAATAAATAAATATTACGATAATCCGCTGCATGTGTTTTCATCGCTTGCTCAACGATGACTGAATAAAAATATTTAAAAGAGCGTAACAAATATTTGTATATTTTTTCCAACAATTGTTGTATGAGACCAGCGTTGCTATTTGCCAAGTTTTTCCGTTTTTTGCAAGTTTTTTGAGATGCAAAAAAGTTTTTAATTAACTGGCTGAAAAACAAGTTTTTTTTTAAATATATTCAGTTTTTCAAGTTTTTTTTTAAATAACTTAAACTTTGGAATATATTTTATGAATATATGTATTGACGATATAATGCACATTATACAATGAAACGATCTTATATTTTTCACTCCCTTTTTATACAACAATGTTGATTTGTTTTTGCTCTAACAAAAACAACGACGCTCTTATTATAAATTGAAAGCTTGCAACTTATTCGTTGTGTAGAAAATTGAACTGAAGTTTTTTTTAAAGAACATGGATAAATACTTAATGAAAAATGGTAAGATTATTGTACTATTTACAATCATTTTTAAAAAAGTATTGATTTTAGGAACCTCGTCCACAGGATGTAAGAAAACCACCATAGACGATGTAGCAGGCGCGGACGAAATCCCAAGTTGTTCAACAAAATCTTTATTTAAAAAAAATAGTTTATTCAATTGTGTCGTTGCCTATATCTACAGCAAACGTAGATCGATTTTTTTTCGAAAATTAATTTAAACAAAAATAATATAAACAAATTAGAAATTCCCACTTTAAGCGGTATTTTGAGAGCAAAAGACTTTTTGAAAAAAATAACAGTGATTGTAACAAGGTGTATTTAACTAGGTGACAGCATTAGCAAAACAATTACAACAATACAAGAACAACAGGCATTTTTGTATGTATAGTTTCATTGCGTATGTCAGCAATCTAAAGAAATTGTTTTGAAGTTTAATAAAACAATGTACAAATAATAAAATAAATACATGTAATTATGTGATATTATTATACAATATTAAATGACATTATAGAATAATCTAAAAAGAAATTTTAGTAAATATTTAAAATTTCTTCAAAACGACAAATTATGATATCCAAAAATTAATTTAATTTTATGTTTTATTATTATTTATATAACGTTTAATACACATACATACATATTATGTATGTAATGTTTTTTATGTTATGTTATATTTTCTTTTAGTTAGAAAAAACATGTATTTTTTATAAAATTTTTAATAAAAATGAAATCTAATTTTGTATTTTCGTTTATTATTTTGACTTAGTTAATGTTTATAAGTAATTAGTCGAACTTTTATTAAATATTTTTATATATTGAAACGATTAATTTTGGCTCAAGTTCAAACCCGAATTTACCCATTTATTTATTCTAATTTTTTTTATTTTTAATTTTTATTAGAAAATTTTTTTTTTTTTTTTTTGGATAAATTCATTATTATTTTTTATTAAGAGAGTACTATATATAGAACAATTTTTATTATTCATCATACTAGCAGAACGGATCAGTACTGATTTCGAGGTCGCTACACCATCTCATCAGCGTTCTTTTGTTCAATTTTACCACTTTTGACGGTGGATACTAGTGATCAGGAATATCAACTATTTAACCGTATTATTTAACAAATTAGGATACGAAAAGTACAAACTTATTCATTTTCACATGTCAAATCAATTTCGGTTAGTACGAAATCCCATCTATGATGAATAACTACTCTATATATTTCAGTCTCTCTTGCTTATTCAGCGCCATTGGCTGCCGAGAAATAAGCGGTACTTAATCATGTTGTTAGGTTTCTGTCATTTGTAGTTGAATTTCTTTTTTAGTATTCAACCAACTATGACCAAGTAAACATGTAGATTTTGACGCGTGCCATCGTTATTTATAATTAATGTTTATAAGTAATTAGTCGAACTTTTATTAATATTTTTATATATTGAAACGATTAATTTTGGCTCAAGTTCAAACCCGAATTTACCCATTTATTTATTCTAATTTTTTTTATTTTTAATTTTTATTAGAAAATTTTTTTTTTTTTTTTTTTTTTTGGATAAATTCATTATTATTTTTTATTAAGAGAGTACTATATATAGAACAATTTTTATTATTCATCATACTAGCAGAACGGATCAGTACTGATTTCGAGGTCGCTACACCATCTCATCAGCGTTCTTTTGTTCAATTTTACCACTTTTGACGGTGGATACTAGTGATCAGGAATATCAACTATTTAACCGTATTATTTAACAAATTAG
Source organism: Gymnocheta viridis (assembly GCA_956483585.1). Classification (NCBI taxonomy): domain Eukaryota; kingdom Metazoa; phylum Arthropoda; class Insecta; order Diptera; family Tachinidae; genus Gymnocheta; species Gymnocheta viridis. Next base: position 60,190,291 of record OY101442.1, on the reverse strand, counting down.
GATACGAAAAGTACAAACTTATTCATTTTCACATGTCAAATCAATTTCGGTTAGTACGAAATCCCATCTATGATGAATAACTACTCTATATATTTCAGTCTCTCTTGCTTATTCAGCGCCATTGGCTGCCGAGAAATAAGCGGTACTTAATCATGTTGTTAGGTTTCTGTCATTTGTAGTTGAATTTCTTTTTTAGTATTCAACCAACTATGACCAAGTAAACATGTAGATTTTGACGCGTGCCATCGTTATTTATAATTAATGTTTATAAGTAATTAGTCGAACTTTTATTAATATTTTTATATATTGAAACGATTAATTTTGGCTCAAGTTCAAACCCGAATTTACCCATTTATTTATTCTAATTTTTTTTATTAACCGAAATTGATTTGACATGTGAAAATGAATAAGTTTGTACTTTTCGTATCCTAATTTGTTAAATAATACGGTTAAATAGTTGATATTCCTGATCACTAGTATCCACCGTCAAAAGTGGTAAAATTGAACAAAAGAACGCTGATGAGATGGTGTAGCGACCTCGAAATCAGTACTGATCCGTTCTGCTAGTATGATGAATAATAAAAATTGTTCTATATATAGTACTCTCTTAATAAAAAATAATAATGAATTTATCCAAAAAAAAAAAAAAAAATTTTTCTAATAAAAATTAAAAATAAAAAAAATTAGAATAAATAAATGGGTAAATTCGGGTTTGAACTTGAGCCAAAATTAATCGTTTCAATATATAAAAATATTAATAAAAGTTCGACTAATTACTTATAAACATTAATTATAAATAACGATGGCATGCGTCAAAATCTACATGTTTACTTGGTCATAGTTGGTTGAATACTAAAAAAGAAATTCAACTACAAATGACAGAAACCTAACAACATGATTAAGTACCGCTTATTTCTCGGCAGCCAATGGCGCTGAATAAGCAAGAGAGACTGAAATATATAGAGTAGTTATTCATCATAGATGGGATTTCGTACTAACCGAAATTGATTTGACATGTGAAAATGAATAAGTTTGTACTTTTCGTATCCTAATTTGTTAAATAATACGGTTAAATAGTTGATATTCCTGATCACTAGTATCCACCGTCAAAAGTGGTAAAATTGAACAAAAGAACGCTGATGAGATGGTGTAGCGACCTCGAAATCAGTACTGATCCGTTCTGCTAGTATGATGAATAATAAAAATTTTTCTATATATAGTACTCTCTTAATAAAAAATAATAATGAATTTATCCAAAAAAAAAAAAAAAAAAAAAAAAAAAAAAAAAATTTCTAATAAAAATTAAAAATAAAAAAAATTAGAATAAATAAATGGGTAAATTCGGGTTTGAACTTGAGCCAAAATTAATCGTTTCAATATATAAAAATATTAATAAAAGTTCGACTAATTACTTATAAACATTAATTATAAATAACGATGGCACGCGTCAAAATCTACATGTTTACTTGGTCATAGTTGGTTGAATACTAAAAAAGAAATTCAACTACAAATGACAGAAACCTAACAACATGATTAAGTACCGCTTATTTCTCGGCAGCCAATGGCGCTGAATAAGCAAGAGAGACTGAAATCATCATAGATGGGATTTCGTACTAACCGAAATTGATTTGACATGTGAAAATGAATAAGTTTGTACTTTTCGTATCCTAATTTGTTAAATAATACGGTTAAATAGTTGATATTCCTGATCACTAGTATCCACCGTCAAAAGTGGTAAAATTGAACAAAAGAACGCTGATGAGATGGTGTAGCGACCTCGAAATCAGTACTGATCCGTTCTGCTAGTATGATGAATAATAAAAATTGTTCTATATATAGTACTCTCTTAATAAAAAATAATAATGAATTTATCCAAAAAAAAAAAAAAATTTTCTAATAAAAATTAAAAATAAAAAAAATTAGAATAAATAAATGGGTAAATTCGGGTTTGAACTTGAGCCAAAATTAATCGTTTCAATATATAAAAATTTTGACTTAGTTATAAAAAGTTTTTTTATTAAAAAAAAGTTTCTTTTCTGGAAAGGTAAGTTTTTTGAATAAAAATATGCTAATGATCACCGCTGCTTTAAATCAGTGATTGCCAAACGCATACATCGACACGTTTGGTTCGTATTTTGATGTAACGATGTGCGTACACTGAACCAAATTTCTTATTGGATACCAAATATTCACGCCATTTATTTCGCTAAGACAAACAATCGAGAACTACTTGTAATGTAATACTTTTTATTAGAGTGCTGTTTGTTGCCTGGAAAATAGTCTCTTTTTAGTAGTTTTTCTAGTTTCTTTTAATTTTTTTGTAGTTTCATTTTTGTTTTTAATAATTTTTGTTAAAATTGTTATTTGAGATATTCTCCAAATTTTATTTGTAAAAAAGTTTAAATTTTTTTTGAGTTAAGCATATCTATATCTTCAAACGGGGAAACCAGTGTACATAAACACTGGTATAAACAGTTCATTCATTTCGTTATGTGTATACAAGAAAACAAGTGGAGTACAACCCCCCCGTTCGATAGTTTGTATACGACTGAGTAAAATAATCAAATTGGTATGGTCAGTGTTGCCGATTCGTGTGCTGATATACATATACTTATGTGTAACTTGGCTTTATATTATTTTTTGAAAATTTCATTAGTTGCCTCAACGATCACATGAAATGAAATTGTGCGGGAGTTAGATCATGATTTCATAGCGTTATATCAGCTGAGTTGGTCCCTAGATTAATTCCAGAACAAAGCCAAATCTTTCATTCTGTATTACGTGTTAAGTAGGATCAGGAAATGGTCCATTCTTTTTTCTCGACGCTCCAGGAAGAATTTAGAAAACTTTTTTACTGAATATTTTATTGCTGCTCATAAGAAAATAGTTGTTCCCGTAGCTATTTGTCAATTAAGTACTGTTTAAGTACACATATACTTGTAATATAAGTATGTAAAATAAGTGGTGCATAATATTTCTTCACATGTGTAATTTGGAAGCCAGTGATGCGAAATTCTTCATTGGCAACACTTGTAATATTACTTAAAGGCAGAATTAGCGGAGCGCACCCATACCGTACTGTATTAGCTGTTCGTCTATGTTACGGGAAAAACAATACAAAAGCTTACCGAATTTAAATGTACCGTAGTTGCAACGTACCAATCTGTGTAAAATAGAAATTCCTAACGTTGTGACGTGACATTTGTAAGTAAGTGATGGGCTGCTTCTTTGGTACAACTTAAGGGGGTATTTCCGCTCTTATTTTTGGTACTTTTTGTTAATAATATTTGCGTACTTTTGACAAAACAACTTAAAATAATGTATATTTGCATACATACGTATCGTCTTATAAAATGCAAAACGGCCTATCTATGTTTTTTAATTTTCAGGAGAGACAAAAAGCTTAATAAAAAGCAAACTATTGTGATCATAAAAACTATTTTTTCTAAGTAGTATCATAAATAAAATCGTAATTAACGATACTGTGCTGAAAAAGACAATATTTGTTATCACAATAGTTTGCTTTTGATTAAGTTTTTTATCTCTAGTGAAGATTTTATTATAATGTAGATAGACCTTTTTGCATTTGATGCTACGATATACATGTTTAGATGTATATAATAAACAAATACAACTATTATATAAATGTGATATGTACGTATATACTTACATATAAAATAATTTTAATAGTATAAATTTTTTTTATGCACATATAAACACTAATTTGTTGTTTATATTTTACATTATAATTTTATAATATAAATGTTAAATAGTAAATAATTTTTATATTCATACCATTTCCATTTCCACCATTTCCAGTTCCTACTTAGCACTTAACAAATAACACCTGATAAAAGACTTGGCTTTGTTCTGGAATTAATCTTAGGACCAACTCAGCTGATATATCGATATGAAATCATAATCTAATTCCCGAAAAATATCATTTCATGTGATTGTTGAGCAACTAATAAAATTTTCAGAGAATAACATAAAGCTTGAAATTTGATAAGCAAAAACGTGTATAAAGCATGGTGTGTAACTTGCAGTTTTTAAAGCGTCTAAAGCTTAAAGGCCCAACCATAATTATCATAAGCTAGCTTAAGCAACTGTGCGATTACATATAAAATGTATGGGACAAACTATAATGTGCTTAAGGAAACTTTTCGTTAAGTTTAACAAACTGTCATTTGCTTAAGCAAATTGCGAAACTGAACGCATATTCCGTACGGAATCAGCTGTTTTTAGAATTTGCAAAAGCTATTCATTTATAAAAAATGGAATGCGCGGCCAAGAATACCATTATATTTAATATAATAAAAAAGTTGAATTATTTTTTTCTCCATTTTTAATTTAAAATCATCAGAATTATACAATTTTAATCTTTTCATTTTTTAGTTTGAAATGATTGCTTATATTCAGTGTTGACAAAAATCGAAATCGTAGAATGCTATATACAAGTATGTCGGTAAAAAAGTTATGCTAAAATGTTCTATAAAAGAAAAATTTTGTTATTAATGTTAAATTAAATTTTAAGTACTATTATCTAATTCACAAATTATTTTATTGTGTCATAATTCTACTATGGGGTAAAATGTTATGTTGATAATATTTTCATATAAAAATATTATATGCTACAATTTTGCTACCTATGTTTTTTCAGTGTGCTATTTTTTATTTTCTTAATTCGAGCAAAAATTTTACTATCAATATCATTTTACTTTCAAAAATTCATATAATTCTGATGAAAAAACTATTTAAGAATTTGCTGTATATAAAAATATAAAAGCAATGACTGAAATGGAAACAGAAAGAAATAAGGTGGTTAGTGTATGCATTTAAAATTTATCTACTAATAATTTTTTTAATAAGTATTTGTCTGTTGTGTGGACATTGTTTTCCTTTAATAATAATTTCTATATTTTTTCTGTCAATTGAATTTAACCTTTATGACAATTTTTATGTAGCAATACAACAGGCCGTTCAAAATACTTTGAAGTGGCTACAAGACTGTGAATTGGCTACATGACTTATTTTAAGTTTCAAATGAGAGAAAGTTATATGTAAAATTATGAAATTGTTTGCGGATGAAAAATAATTTTAATTAATTAAAATATCTTCGAGATTTTTCCTTCTTAATCAGATGATCGAATTTTTCTAGTATTTTGTGAGTGTAGCAGCAATTTTCTTTACAAATTTCGATTCTATTTCTGTGGAACTGTACATTAGAGCTCAAGTTTAAATTCATGTCGAATTTTACCTTAAGAATATTATGTTAACACTGATATATAATTTTGCAGTAGTACTCTGAAGTAATTTTCAAGAAACTGTTTTTTAATATTTGAAATTCGATTATATGAATATATAATCTGTTTTTTTATCTTGAAGGTTTTTTAATCCATGTTTAATGTAAATTACAAAAAAGAAAAACAAATATTACTACCAAAACTATTAAAATTTGTTTTCAAACAAATTATGTTAATATAGCATATTTTCTAAAAATGTTAATGCATCAAGTTCAAGCTAAATGCTGAAATGGTAGCACTGTTCAATATTCAATAATGAACACTTCTGCAATTTTTAGTCTTTTCAATGTGAATTACTCACAAAAATACAAATAATGCTTAAATTCGCAACAATGGGTAAATTTTCCTTAACTTCACTTAAGTACATTATGGCTACCTAAAAGTCTGTTTGAATTTGCTTAAGCATTTGACAGACTTTTCGTTCATTTTTGACAGTAGCTTAAGTTTGCTTATGCATATTATGGTTGGGCCTTAAAACTCATGAAACGTGGTGTGGACTTTCAGCTTGATTATTTTACTCAGTCGTATACAAGCTATCAAAGGAGGAGGTTGTATGCCGCTTCTTTTCTTGTATACACATAACGAAACAAATGAAAAAAATTTGGAGAATATCTAAAATAATAATTATAACAAAAACTATTAAAAATGAAATAACTATTAAAAAATTATAAGAAAGAAAATAGAACTATTAAAAATAGAAAATTTTCTAAGCAAAAAACAACACCCTAATAATAGTTATTATATTACATGTAAGTAGTTGTTAGTTGTTTATATTAGCGAAATAAATGGCGCGAATATTTGGTATTCAATAAGAAATTTGGTTCAGTGTACGCACATCGTTACATCATAATACGAACCGAACGTGTCGTTGTGTGCGTTTGGCAATCACTGCTCTGAATTGAAAACCAAATATTAAATATGTACATAAGTATGTATGTACATACATACATATATAAAAAATTTCAATAATGGAGAAAAATCACGAAACATCAACATGCAAAAAATCTACTCATGCACTCTAAATTATTTATAATTGGCAATTTTTGTAGTCATTGTCCGACAGGTAATCTATTCATACATACACGCACTTCCTAAGTACATACATATCGCTCCTTTATTGCCACGTAGTTATATTAAAAAAAACTCGTTCGTCAGAAAATACGTTTAAAGTTTTTAATTTACACGCACATCTTTGCAAAAAAAGCAAAAAAGTATTCTTCCTTCAAGAGGTGAGTAACCATGTACTTATGTACAGATGTATATTTTTTACACAAAATGAAAAGCGACACAAGAATTATTTCTGCATTCTTAACTCAAAAATCATATTTTTTTGAGATATACATACATATGTACATAATAACTACGTTGCAATAAAGGAGCAATATTATTCTTGTTTGCCTACTTATTCACTTACATACATCCATACGTACTCTTTTTCATCATTTAAATTCCCATCGAATGATGTCAAGCTTTGAATGTTAATACCCGTTGCGTTATCAGCCATAATAGCATGACGATATAGAACTATACACAGAATATTAGTTATTACACACATTAAATCATTCATTTTGTAAATAATTTAATCGCACGAAAAACGGAATATTACTTAAGAAATGAACTTTTTAGCAGTTTGGGTCTACAATAACATTAAATTTTTTTTTTTTTTAATATGTACATACTATGTACATACATACATAACATACATACATACATATGTATGTATATTTAAATTGTGATATATCGATATTTTATAAACGTTTTGTATACTTTTTGTAAATTCTGTTATACAACGAACCAATTTAATCGAACCGATCCCATAAACTCATATTGTATTTCTAAAAGAAAATTTCGTGTGAAATTGCTTATCACTTTGACTGTATTTACACCTTGCAATAAACGCCGCGTTTTTTTCTCGATTCTCTTTTAAAGTTGCTTCCAAACTCTTTTCGCTTTTATATTAGCATTTTTGTAAAGCATTTATTTTTGACATTTTGCTTTTTATGCTTTTCTGTGTTATTAAAAATAGTTTTTACTACATTAATTTTTTAATCGTATTAAAATTAAATATGAGTGATTCAAAAGAAGATATTATAAAAGATATTATCGATACCACCCATTTAGCCATACATAGATGATATAGACTTCAGCAACGATAAAGATGTTAAAATTATTTCAGATTTATTAGACTGTTGTGAAACAGCTATAAATCTGCCAAATAGAAAGCGAAAGAGGGAGTGGGTCAAACCATGGAGACAAGAACGACAAAACTTGGGATCATTTTCCTTTCTTACAAAAGAATTATCAAATGATGTGTCTTCTTTTTTCGGTTACATTCGTATGAATGAAGCCACATTTAATTACATTTTGGCCACAATAAAAGACGACATTGTTAAGCAAAACACTCTCTTGAGGCAATCTATATCACCGGAAGAAAAGTTAGCAGCTACACTACGTTTCTTGGCAACTGGTGAATCGTACACCAGTACAAATTTTCAAACAAGGCTTTCCGCATCATTTCTTTGCTATGCGGTTCCACAAGTATGCCGAGCAATCTGGAACAAATTTAAAGGCGAATATATAAAAGTATGTACGTACATATTGACTTCAAGTTAAGAAATAATATTTGTTTTGTTTGTATGTATGCAGTTTCCAACAACGAAAAATGATTGGGAACTGATTTCAGAACAATTTGCATTGAAGTGGCAATTTCCTCATTGCTTAGGAGCATTAGACGGAAAACATATAAATTTTCAAGCCAAACGTGCCGATGGTTCTTTCTATTATAACTACAAGGGAACAAATAGCATTGTATTATTGGCACTTGTAGATACTGATTGTCGTTTCACGTATATTAACGTCGGATGCAATGGAAGATGTCACGATGCTGGTGTTTCGTTTCAAAGTGATTTCAAAGATGTTATAGATAATGCAGAAAACTATTTTCCAGATGATAAAATACTTGGAAATGGCCGATATTTGCCCTATGTTATAGTCGCCGACGATGCGTTTCCTCTTCAAAAACATATCATGAAACCTTATTCATACAAAACAAAAATCAAAGAACAACAAATTTTCAATATTCGGCTCTCTCGTGCAAGACATGTTGTTGAACATGCTTTTGGGATTCTAGCTAATAGATTCCGCATATTCCAACAAAGGATAAATTTGTCCGTTGAAAATGTCGAGTTAGTCACAAAGACGTGTTGCGTCCTACACAATATGCTTAGCAAAAAAAATTCAACATATTTACAACTAACATCGTCTGAAAGCTACGAGAGTAGAGAAACATCATCATCATTAGCAAGTACTACAAACCTACGAGGCGCTGCAGAACGTATAAGACAGGGATTTGAAGACTACTTTTGCAATGAGGGAAAAGTTGATTGGCAGGAAAACAAATTGTAAAACTGCATGTGTTTTTAATTCATGGAAAACATAAAATATTTATTCTCTAATAAAAAAACAACTTAAGCAAATAAAAAATTCAAGTAATACTGGCCCAATTTAAAAAAAATATATTCATATTCAACTGAATTTACATATGTATATCGTCATATAAAATGCAAAACGCCCCAACATCATTATTATATATATATATATATATATATATATATATATATATATATATATATATATATATATATATATATATATATACAGTGCGCTCTGGAAAACTTCAAATAATTAAAACCGCGAGTGTTGACGTTTCACAAATTGTTGACGTTTATGAATGTTGAAACTTTAAATAAAAAATATATTAATAGTGTGCTTTAAAACGTTTTTATTGACTATAAACTAAAACGAAACATAAGCAAAAACAAAAAAAAAGAACATTCCTTTTCTTTTACTTTTGGATGAATCTCTTTAGCCTTTTGTTTGAGTGCTAATCTATTAACTGGATAATGCCTTTCTCTCTGCTTAACAAACCATTGATACAGCCGCTTTTCCATTTTCGGCAACTCTGATGCTCTTTCCCGGACCGGAAAGTGTGTTATTACCACAGTCCAAAATTTTAATTTTTTCATTTTTATCTTGCTAATTGTTGATTTTGAGATTCCATACTGCTTTGCTAAAGCTACCGCACTTGCACCCTTATCTAATATATCCAAAATATTTGCCTTTTCTTGTAATATAAGAACTTTCGGTTGTTTTGAGCACATTTTGGTAATGTGATACTTACGAGAACAAAAAAGCAACTGAACTTAAAAAAGACAACACGTAGAGATGCAATTTCTTTTCTATTCTACTTACTTATAAGGGGAATACCGAAATTTCTGAACTAATTTCATAAAATAAATGTATGTGTGTGATCAAAACTGTATATTTTAACTCTTGCTAAATTCAAAATTTTGACTTATTTAAAGTTGACGTTTTAGAGCTTTGTGGTTTGGTTGACGTTTTAGAGTACACAATGTAAAAAATTAAGTGTTGGCGTTTTGGGATGTTGACGTAAACTAGTGTTGACGTTTTCCCGAGCGCACTGTACATACATATATATGTATATGAACGTGTATACATTTATCGATGTAAAGCAACAACAAGTGGTGTTTTATAATATACATACAACAAAAAACATATATAAGGTCTGAAGATAACATAGTAGTGATCGGCTATGATAAAAAAGTATTCCTCACTGTGAATTGTTATATGCGGATAAAGTACCTTTTGTTACACCCTGATCTTTACAAAAACATAAGATTTTTGCAAGGCGGTATAAAAGAAAATCTAATTTTTACAAAGTAGCACTTAAATTAAATTCGTGAAAAAATATATAAAAGCGTAATAAACAAAAAATAGTGAAAAGCTTCCTTAATTTATAAAAGAAAAAACGGTGCGGTAAATTATTTTGTTATTCAAGTTGTCGTACAATACAAAGCCGCAGGGCCAATAAAAAATTATATCGCGATTTATGAAGGGGTGAGTTGTTCATCAGTTAAATTATATAATAAATTAATAAATAAAAAGTGACATTTCTTTCGTGAAGAACGAAATAGAAACATATTGTGTTTACTTTAAATTAAATTATACATTGTACAAAAATCAAATAGAAATTTTCTCGTTTCTTCTTCCTCCATTCGCATACTTGGTAAACATCCTACAGTCGAGCGGGTGGATAATTACGTTTTACTTAGTGAATGTTACAGGTACATTTTCTGCAATTTTAACATTGAAATTTTATCATATAAAAATGTTTATCATAATATGCGATTGTAATTGTACATCACACTCACAAAACAAACAGAGGTGATAGAAAGGGAGAACTATACAGACATATGTATATGCGCTATTGGTGACCCACTCTATACGCACAATTAAAAAAAGAGAAATAAAAAAATTATTCGCACTCTTTTTGGTTTTATTTTTCGAGTGAGTTTGAAAAGTATGTAATATTTTGTATTGAATAAGATAAAAGACCAAAAGGAACAAGTCTAGTTTAGTGACACAGCTCAAAAAAATAAAATATATAGGGGTATAGCAAATGGTGAAATAAGATATATTTATGTGATTTTCCACTGCATTTATAAACGCACATATATGGCCAATATTGATATCATTTTAAAGCTTTTGAGTATACAAAATTTAATGAAAAATATTTAACTCTTGAGTTCTCAATACAGTTTATACAAAATTTTATCCGAAAATGTTACGATTTGTGCACTAAGGATTTTCTCCTTCATGTATAACGACCACCAGGCTCGCTAACTAAAGCATTTTCGCATAAATTTTGTATATTCTAAAAGAACTCTTCAAAAGCTTTAAAATGATACCAATATTTTTTTTTATTTTAATCTGATACATAGGAAGCCTAAAAGGTCAATTATACATGTATCTATAGAAAATATTTTAATAGTCACTTAAACTACAAAATTTGAATTAATTATAGGTGAAAAGAATAAGTCTCAAATATTGGTCATACATATATGTTTATAAATACAGTGGAAAATCACATATATATATGGAAACTTCAGAGCCCCATAACTCGGGAACTATACGTTTCCCCCAATTTATTATTTACATTTTCTTCTTATTTCACCATTTTTACACCCCTCTATATATATATTTCTTTTTGGAGCTGTGTCACTAAACTAGACTTCAGCCGACCAACACATAACCGCACTATTCATTTATCAAATACTTCTTATTTCAGAACATATTAGAAAATCTGAACTTTCTTGAATATAAATGAAACACAAATCTTGGTTTTTGTGTTTTTAAAAATATTTTACTTTAAACCGCAATTGGTTTAAAGTGTTCTTTATTTATTCACTTACAATTACTAACTAACTTTCTTAACATTAATTCTATTAATTAAACCTTTCAAAGATAAACTTAATTACAATTCAGCAATTAATTCTTATTGTTTAAAGTGCAAAACTAATAAAATTGCAAGAAATCGTCTAGACGACAAGTAAACATATTTTCGCAACTGACACCAATACAATTGTTGCGCGTGTTAAACGTAATTATCGTTAACTCCTCCCTCCTTAAACGCGATCGTCCACGGGCGTCTTAAAAGTAGGGTAAGTCATGCAAACTTATTGCTGTTGTTACCTTCCCTTGTTTTGCTGTTAGTGGGGTACCGTGGGATTTAGGACTAATGTTGTTGAATGATTTTTCTTCGCCTTTTTAATAGCTAGAATTGTTAGGCTAATTGTGGATAGAAAGGCAATAGCTATTGTAATGTTTGTTACCCATGTTTCCTTTCTGATTCTATGGGTTGCTTTTATGTTGTCTAAATGTAGTTCTTGGAGAGATTCGAGGGATAACAGGTTAAGTCTCTTTTCTTCTATTGGCGTTTCTTGCATTATGGCTGGGATTGGTGTCATATGAGGTGCTTCTAGATTCTGGTATATTTTGTCTCTAACCTTTATTGTGGTGTTGTCAAACTTTATTAGGAAGGTTCCGCTTAATTCGTATTTCATAGTCTCTGTTGTAATTGTTTCGTTTGCGTTGTTAATGAGTACTAGTTTTCTGAGATTTCTTCCATGCGTGGAATATGGTGAGTATTGCTAGTCGTGCAAGACGATTTTTGCCCAGATATAATGTTTTTAATACTTTTATCTCTCCTTAAGTCTATCAATTGACATCTTTTAAAAATTTAAATTTTATTAAATTTCCTGCAATTATTATCTATTGCATACATTTCGTTTTTATTTAAAAACATTTGTTCAAAATTCAAGTTTATAATAAAATCATTTTTTATAATAGGTTTTATAATAATATTTTTGTATAAAATAGGATTTGTTAGAGGAATTTTTATTACATATAAGAGGTTTGTATTATTACTTAATATATTAATATTATCTAATTCTAACGCTTCCTCTATATTGCCGAATGGCATATATATTTTCTTCTTTTAATTTATTTATTGTAATAGACATTTCTTTCTTGTCTAACAAAAATGAATTGATTACATTATTTTTTGCCCATTTTATGGCTAATTTTGCTAATCTTACTTTATTTCTTATAATTTCTATATTTTCATTAATTATTGAATCATCTTTTCTTATTGCATTTGAAAATTCATTTACTAAGCCTGTGATATTGTTTAGTTTGTTAGTGAAATTTGTGTTAATTATTATTTGCTTGTCATTATTATCTGCTATTTCGTATAATGTCTTATAAATAAGTTCTGCGTCATCATTTGTTTGATTAGTTCTTAGTACATAGTTGGATATAAAGGATTTTCTGTAGGAATATAGTTGTCAACGTATATTTTAGTGGTTTCTATGAAGTCATCGAAGGATCCAAGATTAATTGGGTGAATGAATTTAAATGTACCGTCCTAAATTTTTCCGTATCCGTTAGTTATTGTCACAACATATGAGTTTGTATAGCTATGTATTTGTACCTCTGCTTTTAGCAAGGGCAAGAATAGTCTGTAAAACACATTAAATTGACATACATATGATTTTATTTATTTTCAAGGGGTTTGGATTTTTAATTTTTTATAAAGTCCCTGTGTACTATTCTGTTGGATTCTGTTACTACAGTACCTTTCCTGTTCTCTAAAACTTTTTCTTTTTTGTAACGATTTGATAGTTTTGAACCTAATCTTTTATTAATTTTGACGTAAATTTTCTTTGAACGATTCTCTTTTTTTGTTATGGACTTTCAGATCTTTCTGCTGTTTTTTATATTATTGCTTCTATATCTTCTTTTCTTGCGTTTTCATACTGTTCGGGGCTAGTGCTGACCCTTCTTCCAAAGAATAGCTCTATCGGTTTTCTTCCAGTTGTGGAGTGGATAGTGCAGTTGTATTCATAAACTGCTCTATCTAATAATTCCTCAAAGCTTCTATTTATGTGTCTTATCCGTATTCCAGCAACGCATTATTTCTGCTAAGGTTGAATGGAAGCGCTCCACCTGGCCGTTGACTGAGCTTTTGTTTGGTCGAGTCTTAAAAACTTTTATGCTTAATTAATCTTCTAGCATAAATAGAATTGAATCCGAATTTAATGTTTTTTCGGTGTCTACAACAATCATTCTAGGAACTCCAAAATTAAACTAATGGTTCCCTAATATCTACTATTGACCTAGAATTTATTACTGTTGCCTGAGCATACTTCGTGAGTTTATCTATTTCCGTTAGTGTTAAATGTTTTTCAGTGGACCAAATGTCTACGTGTAGTATCTCTCCCGCATATTGTGGGATTGGAGTAGCTGCTATCTCTGATTTATTTGGATGCCTATTGTATTTTCCTTCTCTACAGACTTTGCATTGTTTTATTATTTTATTCAGTATGTCACTCATTTTTGGAAAGTAATACTTTTCCAAAAGTTGGAGATTATTTTCCCTAGCATTTCTGTGTGCTCTTTTATGTACTTTGAGAGATTCTTCTTCTTGCCTAAAGGTATCCACTAAATCTTCCACTTGAGTTTGTGTATACCTAACTTTATATTTAGAGAAATGAAGTGGGTATATTAATTGTATTTTACCCATTATGCTTTCGCAAGTAAACAGTCCATTCACCACACTTGGATTAAAGTATCTTTTAAGAATTTTAAAGAGATCATCTTCCGAAAAGGTTGCAGCTGTGATAATGTGTCTGTGGTATGTTGGAAAAGGTAACTTAAGCTGATATTCACTGACTTCGCCTGTAACGATAAAAATCTGATTCTTGAATACGTTTATAGGGCATTCAACCGATGGGATTAAATTTCCTCCGGAGCTATCATCACTGTGTACCGTAGCCGTTAAAGTATTGACATAAAAATTTTTATTACATGGTCTCGAAAGAGCATCTGCCACAAGGTTACTTTTGCCAGGCTTATAGTGGAGTTCATAATTATATTCCTCCAATATAGCCTTCCAACGCTTCATTTTTGAATTATTATTTTTATTGCTTAAGGCGTACGTAAGTGGTTGGTGATCTGTAAATATTATGACTCTGGCGTGACCATACAGATAGCTCCTTAGTGAGCCTAGTGCCCAAATTATGGCCAACATTTCTCTCACATTGGCTGCATAATTCTCTTCAGTTTTACTGAGAGATCGAGATATGAAAGTAATCGGTCTGTTTTCCTGACTGAGAAAGGCGCCAATGGCATAATTTGAGGCTTCTGTTGTTAGCTTGAAATTTTTATTGAAGTCTGTGTACGTCAAGATGACATCTCTTGACGGTAGTATCTCTTTTAATTTATCAAATGCTTCCATTGCTGGCTTTATTAGTTCTATTTTCCTTTTACTTGATTGATTTCGGGACACACGTCCCCCTTCCCCCCTTAAGAGGTTTGTCAAGGGCTTCGCTATTTTAGCGTAGTCCTTAACAAATCTACGATAGTAACCGGAAAGTCCAAGGAAGGACCGAAGATCTTTAAGAGCTAGTTTTTGGGATATAGTTTAAGCATGGGTATGGTTTTAACGTGGTTTAAACTTCAAACGCTGTTTTTGAGATCTAGTTTACTGTGCTTTAATTTTAGTTTAACCGAGCAACACTGCCCGTTTAAACTCGAGTCAGAACTGTCAAAACATAACAGCTGTTAAAAAATATATAAATAAATAAAACAGCTGTTTGTTTAAAGATAAAATATTTCACAAAATAAATTGAAAAAAGTATAAAATGGATTTTTCTTCTGATGATGAAGATTATAGTGATTACGAAGTAAATGTAAACTTAAATAAAACTATAGTAAGAAAACCTAGGACAATTAGAACTCGGCCAAATCATTTTCATTTATATGACGATGTTGAATTTTATCAGCGATTTCGTTTGTCCAAACTATCAGCTTATAGTGTTTTGGAACTTATTGGACCACACATTAAAAACCCAACGAATTGGTAAGCATTAATAATTTGTTTTAATACTTTAACTTATAAACATTTTTTTAAGGAACAATGCATTGTCAGAAGAACAAATGTTGTTAATAACCTTGCGGTTATATGCGACTGGGGGCATGTTAATGACCATTGGAGATATAAACGGTGTCTCCAAATCAACGATTTCAAAAGTAGTTACACGAGTGTCTCATTATATTGCTTTATTAAAGGACCATTTTATAAAGTTTCCCCAATCACAGCAGGAGATTTATCGAAGCAAACAGGAATTTAATAAGATTGCAAAATTTCCAAAAGTTATTGCTGCTATTGACTGCACACATGTTAAAATTATATCCCCAGGTAAAGCGAATTATGTTGTATATTTTCTTCTTAAATTAAATTAGTTATTTTAAAAGGTGGAAACAATGCGGAAATTTACCGGAACAGAAAAGGTTTTTTGTCTCTGAACGTTCAAACGACATGTGATGCCAATCTCAGGATTACGAACATTGTAGCTCGTTGGCAGGGATCAGCCCATGACTCCAACATATTTAAAAATTCTAAGATCTATTCAAGATTCGAGAGCGGTGAATTTGGAGATAGTTTAATAGTGGGAGATGGCGGATATCCAAATAAAAAGTATATTATGACTCCATTATTAAATCCAAAAAGCGCTGAAGAAAGTCTATTTAATGAATCGCAGATTAGAACGCGTTGCTCGGTCGAAAGAAGCTATGGGGTTTGGAAAAGAAGATTTCCTATTTTATCTTTGGGAATTCGCTTGAATTTTAAAAAAGTCCAAAGTATAATAGTCGCTACAGCTGTTCTTCACAACATTTGTTGCATCAATAATGAAACTCAACTACCAAAATTGGACAACAATTTGGAAGAAGCTGTGGACTTTGTACTATCCGTACCAAATAACAGAGATGTTAGTAATGATTCAAATAATTTAGTACGTCGTGTTATAATAAATGATTACTTTAAAAAATTATTGTAATCATTTTTTATGTTACTTCCAAAAATAAAAAGTTCTCACCTACAGTTTTTTTATTAAATGGCCCATTTCAAAAAAAGAAAGTGTACACAGAAATAAATTACAAAATACTGTTTGTCATATCAAACATGTCTTGTAGAGTATTTTTGTAAATACAAACACAATATTTTTTAAAATAGCACCAACAATGGGGATTGTATAAATACAAATACCTGTTTGTTGATTTTTTTTAATCGAATTTTTGTTTTTATTTTTTTTTAGTCAGTTTCATTTTGTTTCTTTCATTTTTTTCAATTGTTTAATTTCTACCTCTAGTTTAGTTTTTTTAGCTTCCATTCTTCCTCAATCACAGAGATTTCTAACTTTAATTTCTTTATTTTTAGTTCGCCTACATCTGCCCAAACATCTTTTGTTTGTCGTTTCTCTCCTGTATAGAGTGCTTCATGTTTTTTAGTCTTGAACATTTTGGGAGAATATTTGTCCCATTTTAGATTTGATTTTGGCTCATCTCAATAAGACATTCAATTGATTCTTCCAATAAAATATATACTTCTGTTTCTGTATTTTCAAGTTCTAAAAACAAAAACTTGTTATAACGAAATCAAGGTTTAGTATTTAAAAAATAAAACTTACTAGATGTCGATATAAGACACTTGCGAAGCCGGCTTTGGTCCTCCACCAGTTTTATATAGTTCTTGCTTGTCTTTTGCGTAGTTTGTTTTGGCAGTCTTCTTAACATTTTCATATTTAGTCTTAAGGTTCTTAAAGGACCGAAAATTATCAAAAGTTGAATTGAATTCAGCTTCAATTTCTAACCAGGCACTAATTTTTTCTTCCGAAGAAGTACGGTCAGTTTTCTTGCATTCAATAGTGTCTTTTTTTTTGTCCACCAATTCAAACAATTTTTGAATTTCTTTTGTAGAAAAATTGGTGGTTCGTTTAATGACATCTATTTTCTGTTCACTCATGTTTTATTTATTTATTAAACTATATTACACACTGGTTTTTTATTAGAAAAAATTATACGAGCGCATTTTTTCTTCTTCTTTCGCTTTTTTGTTTGTTTCTTTTGTGACATTTGGTTATACTACCATATCTATATTAGAAATTTTTAATGATGCCATCTTTATTTTTGCTACAAAATATGGTAATATCAACTGATTTTAGATTTCTTAATCTAGCACTGAAAAACAACTTGGTAGATTAAAGACAGTTTACATTTTATTAAAGTTTAACTAAACGGCAATCAAACCAAGTTTGATCCTCCTCCTAAAAACTGGCTCTTAAAGTATTGGGTTAAGCAAAATTGACCATGGTTTCGATTTTCTTCGGATTTGTCTGCACACCTTGGTGAGAAACGAGAAACCCTAGAAACTCTACTTCCCTCTTTAAAAATTCACACTTGTCAAGATGAACTTTCATGTTAGCTTCGTGTAAAGTTCTATAAATTTCAGCAATATCTTTCAGATGTTGGTCCTCATTGGGACTAAAGATTATTATGTCATCTATGTAGACATAACATCTTTCTCCAATGTGCGGACGCAAAATATCATCCAGCGCGAGTTAACGCACGATATACTTTACACTGATAAAACGTAGAAACTAAAGATAAGACACATTTTCATAGACAAAGAAAATTAAAGATAAGACACATTTTCATAGACAAGGAAAATTAAAGACAAGACACTTTTTCGCAGACAAAGGATATTAACTATTAGACACATTTTAGGGAAGAAAGAAAATTATTATCAACTGATAAAAGTATTTCTGACCTAAATAAATATTAAGATTGAAATATATGTAAGTAAACAAAGCAACTAGTATAAATGGATATTAAGTAACACTTTGTAAATTAGTCTTAAAAATATATTCAAATAAACAACAAGCACGTTGAGTGCTACTAAAATAAATTTTTTTTTACTCCTTCTCTCACAAAGAAGTTTAACTCGCGGTTTGAAATATG
This sequence comes from Gymnocheta viridis, assembly GCA_956483585.1. Classification (NCBI taxonomy): domain Eukaryota; kingdom Metazoa; phylum Arthropoda; class Insecta; order Diptera; family Tachinidae; genus Gymnocheta; species Gymnocheta viridis. Next base: position 60,171,767 of record OY101442.1, on the reverse strand, counting down.
GCTGGCGCATTCTTCAATCCAAATAGCAAGCGAGTAAACTCGTACTTACTATTATTAATCGAGAATGCTGTTTTCTCAATATTCGTAGGTTTCAAAGGTATTGGGTAAAACGCACTTTTCAAGTCCAACACCGTAAAGTAACTACTTTTCCCTAGCTGAGCAAGCACTTCATTTATTTCAGGTAAGGTAAATTTATCTGCTATGGTTATTGCATTAAACTTTCGATAGTCTATGACCATTCGAAACATTTTCTCTCCACTTGCGTCTATGTTTTTAGAGACAGCCCACACGGGTGAATTGTAGGAGGATTTTGATGGCCTGATAATACCATTTTCCAACAAAGTTTTCACTTGCGTTTTAATTTCATTTTTTAAGCTCATAGGGTAAGGGTAAGTTTTAGAATATATTGGATCTTCAGGATCTTTCGTCCGTATTTCTCCTGTAATTTTTGTAGTGTAAGTTAATTTTTCGTCCGGTGCCGAAAAGAGGTTTAAATATTCTGAGACTATTTCCTTTAACTGGTTTTTCTGTTCCCTTGTCATGTGACTAGTCCGTATTGTAGTTGTATTTATACCGTCTACTGGGAGTTCTTTAAGAAGAATCTTCTTTTCATTTCCTATGGTCATGTAGTTAAATTTCGTATGAATAATAGCATCGAGGTCCTTGAGGGTATCATTCCCAACGATGCCATGAAATGTCTTAAGTTCCGGCAATAAATATAATATCACGGGAACGTCCGTCTTCCAAAAAGATTCGCATTGGTATGATAGCGAATTTCTACCTTTCCGCCGATTGAATTTGCGAAGAAAATATCATTATTAGGAATGGGGGTTTTTACAAGATTAGGCCTTATATAATTTTTATTAGAATCTGTATCGATCAGAAATTTTAATATCCGTCCGTCATCCATCCTATGGAAGGGTGGACGAATTTAATCTAAAAAATGAATCTCGTTGAGATGGTCATATTCTCGATTATCGTCTCTTGCATATTCCTCCTGGTTGTCTATGTAGTCTTGTGAAGTCTGCTCATCATTTTCGTTCCCTTGGTCAGTATTCCCTATGTATCTATCAATTTCAAATGGCTTTTCTGAATTTTCGTTTGTTCCTAGGTTTAAGTGAAAGTTTCTACTTTGCTTATGAGCTGCGGGCTGTGGCGGTGGTGGCCATTTGCCAACAATATTTCTGGTTGGTGGTGCATACATTGTTTGATTGTACTGATTAAATTTAGGAACAGCGCCTTGACTTTGGTAATTTCTAAATCCTTGATTGTGTATATCTCTTTTCTGAAAAGTGTCGGGCATTCTATTAGGTCGGGGTGGTGGTGGAATATGTGCTAATTCCGGATAAAAAATAGGCCGGTTCCGTGAAGGATATGAAGCAGGTTGATTCCGTGAAGGAATGGATCCGAAATTTTTGTTTGATTTTATGTTGTGAGCATAATTGGTTCTGAAGTTTTGATTTTCCAGCTTTAAACATAGGTGCAAAGCATTAGGCAAATATGTGGGTTCCTTCATTGCAAGAAGCCTCGGATAAACGTATCCAAAGCTTTGTCCCTGTATGTCTGTGTTAGAAGACATAAGGACTCTTGTCCTATATCCATTGAGCTTATTTTGTTTAAAATCAAGAATAGATGGTTATATACCCTTTGATAAAACTCTTGGGTAGTCTCCGCACCCTGAATAAGAGAAGTCATCTGATATTCTAGAGTGCTGACATCCCTTTTGTCCGCATAGTGCATCGTAAGGCAGCGTGAAATGCTATCCCAATTAAGGGGAGTGTTATAAGATTCAAGTACGGCATCTGCGTTGCCAATTACCTTGTTTCTTATTATACTTAATATACTAAGATGCTTATAAATACCTAATATTCTTTCCACAGACTTCCGCCAAGAGCTATACTCTCCCAGTTGTCCGGAAAAGTCCCGAAGGCATCTAACGACGTCGGGTACTTTATCTAAATCATTTAAATTATTCCTATGCTGCGTTTCAATCACTTGATCTTGATCGATTTGATTTGCTGGATTTATAGCCTGTTCTTGTAGGGTTTCAGTTATCATTCTCCTAATCTCCGCCTGCAAGTCTGCCATACTAATTCCCTGATTTTGTGAAGCATTTAAAGCAGGTGGTCTGACTAGATTATTTGGGTTTGACATTGTACGTTTTTTCCTGATTCTTTTCTATCTACAATACGAGACAGCTAATCGTTATTTTGATTTATTATTGTTTATTATTTTGAAACTGGAGGGTCCCGTAGGAATCACAGCCTCTAATATTATTTAGTTATGATGTCTAGTAAATCCCTTGGGATTGTAAGATTTTTATTTTAGTTGAAAAATCACACTTCTTAAAACTAATAAAAAAATATGTCTTTTTATATTTTATACTATCAAAACTTTTCTATTGTATATAAAATGCAGAATTTTAGTCAACTACAATTTGTTTATAGGAAGTATTTAGAGAATTTTCTTCCTTTTTAAAATTTATTTTATTCAGTTTTCAAATTTTCCTTTTAAAGATTTTTATTTTTAGCTTTTAAAATTAAGATAATGGAAGATTTCATTCAATTTCTATTTTTTCTTCAAAATTTTTCAATAAAGTTTCGATAATTTACGCTGATTTTCGTAAATGAATCTTCAAGTTTTCCAATTATTAGAAATAGGCACTAAATATCATATTTGATTTAATAAATTTTTATTATTCCTATTTTATAAGCGTCAAAGCTAACCCTTAAAACTTCGTAATTCTCAAATTTCCTTAACTCTTTCTTTTAAATTTAAATTTTTGTTATTCACTTTTCTTAAAATAAATTTCCTTTTATTATTTGATTCTTAAATTTCCTTTAAAATTGGATTTTACTTTAAATCTTAAAAATGTTTTCTATTCATAAATTTTCTTTATTTTTCTTTTATATTTAATATTGGATTTTACTTTAAATCTTCGTTATTCACTTTCCTTAAAAATTTTCCTTTGATTATCTTTTTTACGTATATTTTTAAATTTAAATTTACTTTCTTTGTTACGTTATTTTCTATATTTATCTAACACAAAATATGCAGTTGATTCGTTGATTCTTTAAAACTTTTTTCTTTGCTTTTTTAGCAATTTTAATTTCACTTAAAAATATAACAAAGATAACTTACAGTATTAATAACATCTCAGTGTTTTCCCACGTTGGTTACTCTGTTTCCCCCCTTTTATCCCACAAACGGGTGACTTGGGTCCTCGGTACACACTTCGAAACGTGATACCCTTCGAACTGATGCGAAAAGTTGGAAACGATGTTTTTAGGAACCTGACAAGGACAATACTTTTCGAGTTAGTTACGCGCTCTTGATTATGGCTGCTAACGGCATTTTTTCAAGAATAGCTCCTTTGGAGGTATTTAAACACGTACACGGAAATGACCTTTTACTTTTCACAATAATTCAGTTACGCGATTGTCCTGCCAGGTCCCTGCTCGGGCGCCAATTAAACACTAATCTAGGTTTTTGTGTTTTTAAAAAATATTTTACTTTATACCGCAATTGGTTTAAAGTGTTCTTTATTTATTCACTTACAATTACTAACTAACTTTCTTAACATTAATTCTATTAATTAAACCTTTCAAAGATAAACTTATTTACAATTCAGCAATTAATTCTTTTTGTTTAAAGTGCAAAACTAACAAAATTGCAAGAAATCGTCTAGACGACAGGTTAGCATATTTTTGCAACTGACACCAATACAATTGTTGCGCGTGTTAAACGTACATACCCTGCAAACATTTTTTAGATTTTCTGGCGATGGTTTTTTTGGCGATGATTACGCGATCCTTAAGAATCGCTAACTATCGCCTACGCCTTACAGCTAAGTGATGAATACGCGAGCGTAACAAGTAAGTCAATTTTTTTTATAAAAACACTTTATGCTGACAACAATTTTGATGACTTTTACGATGTGAATCGCGCGAGTTAAGGTACACGAATATGTAAGTTAAGGTACACGAGTATGTAGATTGATTATTTAAATTTTATCTTTTAAGAAAGATACTCGTAACCTTGAATTGAATCAACCTAACACTTAAGTTAAGCAGAAAATGTTATCATACTTAGTTATGACAAGAACACATTTTTATGTAACAAAGAATATACGATAATAACACATTTTTATGTAACAAAGAATATACGATAATAACACATTTTTATGTAACAAAGAATATACGATAATAACACATTTTAATAACAAAGAATATATGATAAGAACACAATTTTATATAACAAAGAATATATGATAAGTACGTATAAAATATCTAAACAAAGTAATTTAAGAAATAAACAGTTTGTAAACATATTGATAAAGATGAGTAACTAATCCTTATCAATACTTACATTTTTAATATATAAGACAAAGTATTCACGAGAATAGTCAGTTTTTGAATTAGCATGTGTACTAAGACATACTCATTAGAATTAAGAGAAAATGAATAAAAGTTGAGCGCACGTCGTTCAGGAAAAAAATATTTTTTTAATTCTATAATAAATAGACAACTTAACTGGCGATCCTGCCAGGAGAATAATATATTGTTATTCTTCACGAGGCGGACCACGATATTCATCCTTGCCGCAACAAGGATACTAAAACTGACTCTTGTAAAGTAACTCAAGATTCCAGAAATAATTTAAGTAAACTCTGACCACAATAAAGTAAATTTGTGCTCTAGAGAAAATTTAAATTAAAAAATTAAGGTGAACAATTAATGAAGAAACAAAGACAAAAAGTTTTCGATAGTAACAGATTAACGGAAGAAGAAAATATGGCTAATCCTGGTAACCTACAAATAAACATGGAAGCTTTGATACAACAAATTGCAAGTATGCAGCTAACCATGCAATCATTGAATGAAAAAAATGAGGAACTTGAACGAAGATTAAATCAAGCACCCGACCTACAACCAAGCATACCACAACCCTTACGAGCCGTTACGATGACATATAATACCCCGGAACAAATTAATTTGGATGTATTTAAAACATTGCCTGAGTTTAATGGCAATCAACTAGAATACCGATCATGGAGAGAAGACGTCTCAAGGTTGATGGATGGAATAAAACAACATGAATTTTCAAACAGGTATTGTGAAGCTTTATCAATAGTAAAGACAAAAATACGAGGATCTGCATCAGATGTCCTTATAAATCACAACACAATATTTAATTGGGAGGCTATAAAAAATCGTTTGGACTACACATACGCAGATCAAAGACCAATCTATGTATTACAAGACGAATTGAGAAGACTTCAACAAGGCAATAAAACTCTAAGCCAGTATCATGATGACATAAACAGATCCCTGACTCTCATCACGTCAAAAATTTCGATGTCAGGTCATCCAAAAAAAAACAATTGAGATAATGATGGAAGAAGCTGTTCAGGAAGCAGTCAGAGTATTTAAGGATGGAATTAAAAACTCTTATATAAGATCCACTCTTTATGGTAACCAAATTAAGGATCTAGAACATGCATATGCAATTGCGAGAACAATTGAGCATGATAATGAACATAGACGATTAAATCTAAGTTATGAAGAGCCCAGACAAGAAGGATATGTTCGTCCGAAGCACCAATCGAGACAAGAATTTCAAAGACGTCCAAATATAACAACATTTAAGCAACATGGACATCATCATCAACAGAATTATACTCGTCCGGAACCAATGGATATATCATCAGGAAATACTCGACAGTTTATAACAAAACCTTGGATCAACAATGTATCAACACAACAACAACGATATAACCAGCAACAATCGAGTTTCAACCAACAAGGTACCTACAACTCCAATATACCTAAAAGGCAACGAGAACCCAGTGGTAATTACCAACATCAAAAAGCTATGCGAGTGAATAACCTATGTATGGAAGATGACAAAGATGACATGTGTGTAGAAACTGGAAATTCATCAAATATTGTAAGTAAAAAGAGAAATAATTTTAAGCATTTAAACTAAGACACGGGTTGCCTTGTCTCACCTTGTCAGACGGTAGTAGAGATTATCTTGTACTAGTTGACACAGGTGCAACCCATAACTATGTAAATTCAGAAATTAAGTTAAGTGACTCTGAAAATTTAAAAGAAAACGTTAAGGTTTATTCAATTCACGGTACATCTACTTTGGAAAAAAAACAAACTGCTAAAATATTTAATAAAATATTAGATTTTTACGAAACAGATGAATTAAAAGATTTTGATATATTATTAGGTTACAAAGGATTAAAAACATTAAAAGGAAAAATAGATTTAGATAAAATGATATTTAAATTAGGGGAAGAGGAAACAATTAAGATTAATTATTTAGTTAATGAAAAATATGAAAAATATAGAAAAAGAATAGATGATTTAATGGAAGAAAACAATGGCATTGGGCCATTACCTTTTACAAATCTACTGGAAGCGACAATTAGAACAGTGACAGAAGATCCTATTTATACAAAACAGTACCCATACCCAATAGCTGACAATGAATTTGTTAATAAGGAAGTTAAAAGATTACTTGATGAAGGTATCATTTCAAAAAGTAATAGCCCTTTCAACTCACCGATTTGGACAGTCCCAAAAAAAGGATTAGACGAATCAGGTCAACCCAAGCGTAGAATGGTCGTAGACTTTCAAAAACTAAATAAAAATACTATTTCAGATAAATACCCTATACCAGATATTACGACGGTACTGCAAAATTTAGGACAGGCCTCATTGTTTACAACACTTGATTTGGAATCAGGATTCCATCAAATAAAAATTAAAGATTCTGATCAGGAAAAGACAGCTTTCTCTGTCTTAGGTGGTCACTATGAATATAAAAGAATGCCTTTCGGTTTAAAAAATGCTCCTGCCATCTTTCAAAGATGCGTAGACGAAATACTTCGTGATTACATTGGAAAATTTGCTTATGTTTATATTGATGACGTTTTAATATATTCATCATCGGCTGATGAGCATATGAAACATATTGAAATTGTCTTCGAAGCCCTAAATAAGGCAACTCTAAGAATATCCAAAGATAAAAGTAAGTTTTTTCAAACAGAAGTTGAATATTTAGGACATGTAATTAAGCATGGAAAAATCTCAACAAATCCAGAAAAAATTGAAGCAATAGATAAACTGCCCATTCCGCAAAATTTAAAGGAACTTAGAGGTTTTCTAGGAATGACAGGTTACTACCGTAAGTTTGTAAAGAACTATGCAACAATAGCTAAGCCACTTACTGTTCATTTGAGAGGAGAAAATGGTAATGTTACAAAAAATCAAAGTAAAAATACTATAATAAAATTAGATCAACCAGCCATAGATGCGTTCAATAAATTAAAAAATTGTTTAAAGGAACAAGTGGAACTTCAACAACCCAGAGTTGATAAACCATTTGAACTCACGACAGATGCATCAAACATAGCTTTAGGTGCAGTACTAACACAACTAGGTAAACCGATTGCTTTTATTAGTAGAACTTTGTCAAGTACTGAGGAAAACTACAGTACCAACGAAAAAGAATTATTAGCCATAATTTGGGCATTACAAAAATTCAGGAACTATGTCTACGGAAGTCCAGACTTAACAATATTTACTGACCATCAGTCATTAACATTTTCCATTTCGGATAAAAATCCAAACACAAAGCTGAAACGCTGGAAGAATATAATTGAAGAATATGGTGCTAAGCTTAAGTATAAGCCAGGTAAAGAAAACGTAGTAGCAGACGCATTGTTAAGACACATTGTAAATGTACTAAGTACGACATCAGAAGACACCATACATTCAGCCGAATCATCTTTAGAAACTATATTTAAAACTGTTCATACTCCATTTAATGCATATGGTATACAAATTGATCTAGTACCAAATAAACACATCAATGAAGTAAGAACACGTACAGTTTTTCCAAATAGAATAAGACATACAATAAATTATACGTCAGAACAAAATTTGATAGAAGAATTAAAAAAGGTGATAATACCAAAACGAATAACAGCTATACATGCGACAGCAGAAACTATATTCAAAGTAGCTCCTATTATCAAAAATACATTTTTAAACACAACATTTATACATACACCAATTAAACTAAAAGACATTATTGATAAAGAACAACAACGTAATATTGTTGAATTTACACATAATCGTGCACACAGAGGCTACAAAAATAATATCAAAGAAATATTATTAACATGTTACTGGCCCGATATGAGAAAACATTGCAAAGCATACAACAAAAAATGCTCACCATGTCTTTTCGGTAAATACGAAAGAAATCCAATAAAACAACCATTGAGAGATGCTACAATTCCAACAGAACCTAATCAGCTCATACACATGGACGTATATTACAATGAAAATAAAACATTTATTTGCGCTATCGACAAATTCTCCAAATACGTCGTAGTGAGACAAGTTTCAGATAAAACGCATATGGATGAAAAAATAGAAGATTGAAGCTTTAGCAGATCAATTAAATGAACACAAACGGTACTCAAGATCCTTAAACTTTCTAGGATCAGCATTGAAATTTATCACAGGAAATCCGGATCATGACGACTTTATTGAAATGGAAACAGCAATAAATAAATTAATAAACAACAACCAAAAACAACGCCTAGTTAATTCAAGATTTGAGAAATTAATTGACGAACTACACAATCACACATTAACAAATAACCTTATAATAGAACAGGTGTATGACCAACTTATGCTACTTGTTAGGACAATTAATGCTGCGAAAAACAATGAATATTTAACAGAATCTTTAAACATTGTCGATATAAAGGAAGTAATACAACATGAACTAATTACTGTACCTATAATAAACATATTAGAATACGCAGACGTTCATATTGCTGGAACAGGAGATTTATTTATAGCTATTTATAAATACCCTATACTCAACAATCATTGTAAACTTTTCAAAATCACACCTATAAGCTTTCGACATGGGAAAATCAAAACAGATGAACAAATTGCCTATTGTAATAAAGAATATATTAGAGTCACCCATTGCGAAAATTATCTAGGAAGATATATTTGTCAAAGAAACAACGAAACGGATACATGTATAATTCCACTTCTTGAAGATAAAAATAGCAAATGCACAGTCATTCAGGAATATAACAGTGCATTATTAGAAATTGATGAAGGTTTAATATTATTAGACGGAGACCACACAGTAGAAAACAAATCAATAACAGGAACACATTTAGTTACATATACGGACAAAGTTAATATTGATGGTATTTTATATAGGAACCTTCATGATAGATTAGTAGAAGCCATACATAACAAACACCATGAAGATTTTGAAATAGAAAAAAATCATAGAATCAGATAAGGAAAATGCATTTAATAATATAGATTCAATTAGAAAATTCATTATTCCATATGAAGAACATCCTTTCAGATCAACCTTTTATTCTTTACTTATAATAGTAACAGTTATAGGTATAATTATATTCGGACTAAAATTGTATAAATATTTCTTAATCTATAAACAAAAGAAACAAGCAGAATTATACTACGCATATTATAATACAGTTTTAGGTAGAATTAGGAAAGATCGGGGCGATCTTTTTTAAGAAGGAGGAGAGTTAAGGTACACGAATATGTAAGTTAAGGTACACGAGTATGTAGATTGATTATTTAAATTTTATCTTTTAAGAAAGATACTCGTAACCTTGAATTGAATCAACCTAACACTTAAGTTAAGCAGAAAATGTTATCATACTTAGTTATGACAAGAACACATTTTTATGTAACAAAGAATATACGATAATAACACATTTTTATGTAACAAAGAATATACGATAATAACACATTTTTATGTAACAAAGAATATACGATAATAACACATTTTAATAACAAAGAATATATGATAAGAACACAATTTTATATAACAAAGAATATATGATAAGTACGTATAAAATATCTAAACAAAGTAATTTAAGAAATAAACAGTTTGTAAACATATTGATAAAGATGAGTAACTAATCCTTATCAATACTTACATTTTTAATATATAAGACAAACTATTCACGAGAATAGTCAGTTTTTGAATTAGCATGTGTACTAAGACATACTCATTAGAATTAAGAGAAAATGAATAAAAGTTGAGCGCACGTCGTTCAGGAAAAAAATATTTTTTTAATTCTATAATAAATAGACAACTTAACTCGCGCCATCGCCTACGCCTTACACCTAAGCGATGAATACGCGAGCGCACACAAGTAACGGGAAATATCCTCACAACAATCAAAATATTTTTGTATTCTTTATCGTTTAGAGATGAGTCATCAATGTTTTCTCGGTGCATTTTTTTCTTGTTGTTTTGTTCAGGTAACGGTAAAATAAATATTTGGTTTCAAGAACAATTAGCAAAATTGCCAGTTTGTTAGAGAACGTGAAGGGGTTGGTTTTTGAAATTATTTAATTAATAAAAATGTTGTCCAACAAAGCTTTACGGTTAAAAAGTAAGAGAGAAGCCTCCGAAATAATAGCTAAAAATTATAATTTAAATAAAATTCAAAATACTAGTCCAGACTTAATCGAAAATTTAAATAATTTGGATAATAATTCTCCCCAAAATGCGGATCGGTTGGTAAATGTTAATGATTTAGAAAATGTGGTTGATTCAGACGTGAATATTATCCAAGAAAATGTGTTGACAAGTGCGGAAAATTCAGAAAGTGGTTTCGAGTGCAACGTAAATGTAGAAAATGCTGAGATATCAAATAATAATATTAGCCTTTTATCAGATTTGAATAAATTAAGAACGAGACTATCAAGCTGGTCAATAAAACACAACATTAGCAACGTTGCTGTTAATGAAATGTTAAAAATTTTTATATTCTAAGTTAAAAAAAATGAATTATTATTTAAAAACATTGCATTTGAAATTATTAAACAATAAATATTAACAAAATCAATGAATTTCTTGTCTTATTTTCATCCCATTACAGAGTCGCCCCACCATTCGTGAATCGCCTGACCATTGTTCAGTGATGGCACGCGATTCGCCTAATGGTGATTCGCTGGCGATTCGCTTAATGGTGATTCGCTGGCGATTCGCAAATTGTGATTCGCTGGCGATTCGCAAATGGTGATTCGCTGGCGATTCGCAAATGGTGAATCGCGACAGGCACACAGGCGATCGTTTTGGCGAATCGCCTGATCATAGTTTATTGATCGCACGCGATCAATCGCCGCGACTATACACAACTCAACGGCGATTCGCGGGCGATCAATAGGCGATTGAAAATGTTTGCAGGGTAATTATCGTAAACTTATATAAGCATTTTTCGTATACAATTTTTCGTGTTGTTTACATATCTTTATTCGTAGCATTTTGTGCTTTATAGTTTTCTCTTTCATCACCGACCAACGATTTAGCTAATTTGCATCATTGGAACTATCACTTTTTACAATTTAACATATAAACTGTTGGCGGTCTCCGGGCCGTGGTCGGGCGGGAGTCGAGCTGTTCTATCAGTGTACGCCATTTACAGTATTTCTACTAACATATTTTCTATTTTTATTTTTGAAAACAACCTAATTAATTTATGTACAGTTCTTTTCTTAGCAAAAATTTTTTACAAATCCAGCAGCCATTTTCCCTATCCCATCCTATAACAATGTCTCTTAACATAATTCAATGGAATATTAACGGCTTCATTAACAATTATAATGAACTGTCAATTTTAATTAAGCGTTTTAATCCGAAAATTATTTCATTACAAGAAACCCACCTACATAACAAATCAGGCTTCCCTATTCCTTTAAATTATACTCTGTATGCAAGCAACACGTCAACCACACGTTATGGTGGAGTTGCTTTGTTGGTGCATAACTCTTTACAACATATACCTATACCTGTATCTAACGATTTCCATGCTGTGTGTGTCGAAATTTAATTAAAATTTAAAATTGTATCGGCGTATATTCCACCGAATGCAAATGTCTCTAATAATAATCTTAACAATGTTTTAAACAGACCACAACCACCTATTGTAGTTACAGGTGACTTCAATGGTTGGCACTCAAACTGGGGATCAACAACCAACAATAAAAGAGGAAAAACTCTAGCTAACTTCAATACAAAATTGAAATACATATTACTAAACGATAATTCACCAACACTTTTTAACACCCACTCTACCTTTTCCAATGTTAACTTGACTTTCTGCTTCCCCTCTCTGGTACCACATGTAGAATGGAACACTGAGAAACCCCAATACGGAAGTGATCATTTCCCTATTGTAATATCTCTATTTTCTAACAACAACACTAATGCTATTGCATTTGCTAAACCAAAATTCAAGCTGAAACAGGCAAACTGGGAATTATTTAGAGGGCTTTGTTCTCAACTTGAATCAAGCAAACAAACCAGCGAAAATATTAATAAATAAACTGCCAATATTTGTAAGATTATTCTTGAGTCCGCGAATAAATCAATACCTCAAACACACAACTCTTTTTCCCCAAAAGTTCCATGGTGGAACTCTAACCTGGAGGAACTAAAACAAAATAAAAACCAATTTTGGATACCTTTTAAGCGAAATATGACTACAACCAACTTAATCAATTATAAAAGAGCTAAGGCCCTTTTAAGAAAACAAATACGAATATCAAAGAGTGAATCTATTTCAGAGTTCACAGCTACGATTAATCCATCCACTTCTCTGGAAAAAATCTGGTCAAATATAAGAACATTCATAGGTTACAAAGCTAAAAATAACACATGTACATTGCATTAAATCCATTAATAACCCAGACACTTTTTTAACCAACAATGCAGAAATAGCGAATGAACTTGGGAGCTTTTGGCCCCACAATTCTTTGGATTCAAATTTTCCACTAGAATTTATTACAAATAAAAATAATTTACTGGATAACATACCATCGCACGCCCCAAGCACTGAAGCTTTACAAATTGAAAGTAATCTTAACCTCCTTGAACTCAATGCCGTACTTAGTAAAGTAAAAGGCAAAACTCCTGGCAATGACCGAATTTCTTACCCTATGATAAAACAATTACCATTAACAATGAACACCGCCTTTTAAATCTTTACAATAAAATTTTCGAAAATTTCCTACCACAGCAGTTTAAATTAAGCATAGTTATTCCTATACACAAAACTGGTAAGGATAAAACTTCTCTTGACTCCTACAGGCCAATTTCATTAAATTCATGTTTAGCAAAAATCTTGGACAAAATTATTGCCAACAGGCTTTGGTGGTTCGTAACCTATAAGCTACTTAATAGCCGACAATTTGGATTTATACGAGGCCACTATACAATAGACAGTCTTCTTTATCTAGACTACCACATTTCTAACAATTTATCAAAGGGCAAACATATGTACAACTGTAGTCTCGTTAGACTTTAAAAAGGCTTTCGACAAGATCGGAGTCCACACAATAGTTGAACAATTAGTACATTGGAAAGTAGGTCCCCGTATTATAAAATATGTATGTAATCAACTTTATGAAAAACAGAAAGTTGTCGGTGAGAATTCGTAATCAGCTATCTTCCACATACCCTGTTCAAAATGGTATACCACAAGGTTCGCCATTATCGGTAATTCTATTTTTAATAGCATACAACAAACTCTGCTCAATTATAGAAATGTATAAAGAAATTGATTTCACAGCATACGCTGACGATTTCAACTTAATAATCAATTCCAACAAGACAAAAAATCCAATTATAAACCTAGATAATTTGTTTAACAACATCAATAGTTGGTGTAACGTATCCGGAACATCGCTCTCCACATCTAAATGCAAGTTTATTCACATATGTCGAAAAAAGACATGTAAACGTATCGTAACTGCCTCAAATTGTCAGCTCAATGCGATTACTTGGTCTTTACTTAAATAAGAGATACACATGGGACACACATATAAATAATTTATTAAAATCCTTAAATGGACCACTTAACATCGTGAGATGCCTAGCAAATCAAAAATTTAATTGTAACACAAAAAGTTTAGTGTCAATTATAAATGCACTGATAATATCAAAAATAAGGTATTCGTTACCTTTCTTCGGGTTCTCCTCTAAAGCTAAGTTTAACAAAGTTAACACAATAGTGAATTCGGCTGTTAGCAGCTCTCTAGGTGCTTTCAGATCCACTCCCTGCAAAAACATGCTGCATGAATCTAACATGCTTACATTACAAACTCAACTAAATATTACTTTGACCAACTATCTCGTACATTTTGTAACAATCCCAATAAGGCACTAAGCCTAATCACGCAAAAAATCACTAAAGCAAAAAGAATCCCAAAACTTCCATCCATTTTGTCGAGAATTATAAAAAACTGTGACAATCTGGAACTAAACACAAAACCACTTAACTCAAACTTAAAAGAATACCCACCTTGGCTACTAAATCATAACAATATTAACCTTACACTTCATACTTTTAAAAAAGACCAACAAAACACTATACAATTTCAAACTTTGCTTGAAGAAATTCGAGAAAATTTACCTTTTCATAGATTCATTTTTACAGATGGATCAAGATCACAAAACGTTGTAAGCTATAGCGTTACAACTGATAAGGACACCATTAAAACTTCAATTTTACCATCATTCAGCTCAATCCTCTCTGCCGAACTAATTGCAATTTACCAAGCTGGTAAATTCGTAGAAAACAAGAATCAAAAATATGCAATTTGCTCAGACTCTTTATCCGCCTTAAAAATGATTTTAAACATTTCTAACAACAATCCCTATGCATTTTACATAAGAAACACTCTAATCCTTAGACAAACTCATTTAATCCTAATATGGACCCCAGGTCATTGCAACTTATCCGGAAACGAATATGCCGACAGAGCAGCAAAAAATGCACTACGATCCCCCCTAATAACTACGGACAACTATAACAAAAAAGATCTTCAAAAATATATTAAAAACTATTACACAAAAAAAGACAAAACTTATATGACATCAAACTGGTATAGTCATCAACCAAGACAGAATCAATATAAAACATTTTATTAATAGTGACATTAACAAACTAACTAGAAGAAATATAACAAAATTTCTAAGAATTCGTTTAGGTCATACCAGATACACACATGGAACTCTTCTTAAGATCCGAAACAAACCAAGATGTAGTTGTACCATTATATATCCTCTCTCCCGAACATCTCCTATCCCACTGCCCACAACACCAAATTATAAGACAACAAATCTTTAAGGATAAAAATCCCTTAAACCTTATCTCTGATCCAACCTTTGATAACATTAATACTATAATTGAATTCTTAAAAAATCTAACACCTATAATTTTATATAGAACTGCATTTATTTAATTTAAGTCGAGCTGAAAGCCTTAGATGCTATTGCTCTTTATACTTTAAATTAGCTTATAAATTTTAAATTGTAAGTTAATTCTAATAAATAAATAAAAAACTTTTGTTTGTTGAGGGTTTTTAGCTAGCCTATATACATGCATTTCATTGGTGCTTAAGCCAAATCATCAGTAGACCTTAAACCTAATTTTTAAATGTTTCAAACCTCTTTACTTATACAAAAACGTTTAAAAACTCAATGAGAGTTATAAAAATTACAATAGTATAAGCATAGTATGCTTTGAAACTTATTCAAAAATCCCAACAAACAAATTATTATATTCGATATGAATCTATTTTATTTTCTTTACAACCTTTTTTACAAATCTTTTTTTTAAATCTTTGAAAAAAGATATCGAGGTAATCTCGATTAATATAAATTTCATAATCTAATAAATAAATAAATTAATATAAAACAGAGGAATTATTAATTTGATTAGATTAGAGGAGAGCTTTCTCTCGTAAGCGTCTTAATACATTTAGGTAATTTTGACCAACATTCTCGCATTGAGCCCAATCCAAAGCTCGGTTAAATATTTCGACAGCTTCGTTTGGTTTTATTGTCTGTACATTTTTACTCGTATCTAAATCGTTGTCATCAGCTTATGATTTCCGGAAGCATTAGCACAACATAAAAAAGTAACGAGTTGTTTTTCTGTCTTTACGCCCGGAGCAGTCCTTTCGGCGCTTGATACGTAAGACTTTTCTGGGAAAATTTTCCAGAATAAGCCAGATTCATTTCTTTAATTTTTGTCTTAGTTTGACTTTAAATGGTTCGACAAGCAAAGGGTGCGGATAGCTTTTCTCCAGTTATTTTAAGCAGGCGAACTCCAAATTTTTTTTTCAAAACCTTGCAACCATCCATCACTTGCGTTAAAATAACTATATTTTTCTTTTACTGGTAGATGAATCTCTTTAGCCTTTTATTTGAGCGCTTATGCATTAACCGGATAATGCCTTTCTCTCTGCTTAACAAACCATTTTCGGCAACTCTGATGCTCTTAATGTCTGTCTTTTTCCCGGACCGGAAAGTGTGTTAACACAGTCCAAAATTTAATTTTTTTTTCATTTTTATCTTGCTAATTGTTGATTTTGAGATTCCATATTGCTTTGCTAAAGCTACCGCACTTGCACCCTTTTCTAATAAATCCAAAATATTTGCCTTTTCTTGTAATTTAAGCACTTTCGTTTGTTTTGAGCACATTTTGGTAATGTGATACTTACGAGAACAAAAAAGCAACTAAACATAAAAAAGACAACACATAGAGATGCAATTTCACATAGAGAACTAATTTCATAAAATAAATGTGTGTGTGTGATCAAAACTGTGTATTTTAACTCTTGCTAAATTCAAAATTTTGATTTATTTAAAGTTGACGTTTTAGAGCTTTGTGATTTGGTTGACGTTTTAGAGTAGACTATGTAAAAAATTAAGTGTTGACGTTTCCCGAGTGCACTGTATGTATGTAAGTGACATGAACAATTTTAATTTTCCTGTAAATAAAATAAAAATTTACCTGTTAAAAAAAATCAAAGTTTTAAGAAATTAGAGCTTAAAATTTCTTACGGCAGAAAATAAATCAAAATAAAACAAGAAAAATTTTTAGATTTTTTTGTGTGACAGAGTCAGCAAAACAACATCAATAGCATGCCATCTCGTGTCTTTGTGGTTAAGGACATTTCACACTATAATACTTTGTATTAAGACTTGTGAAAAATGTAATACGTGCAGGTGTGATAGTGTGAAAGCAAAATGTTATTAAAATTACAAATAATACAATAAATTTGGCATACCATACGACTTTGCCATTTTTAGAAATGGCAGACATGCTAGTAGGATAGGCCTGTTCTATAATGAATTCTGCCGCAGTTGTCGAGAGAAAGCAAAGAAGAGACAATCTTCCACTTTCTTTACAAATGTCAGCTTTGCATCTCTCGAGACACAAATTTTTAGGCAGTCATGTACTAGAGGCCCTTTCAGATTTATCAGAGATGGGGCTGAGTGAACAAACAGGTCACAAGTTAAACAGTAACCAGAGTTGAAAATTTTTAATAATTTATAAATATGCTGTCCTATTAAGTCATATTTTTATTTCTTAATATTTTACAATAGTTTAAAAAAATTGTTTTTGTGCTTCACAAAGTCATAAAAACTTTTTGAACTACGTTTATTGTTTTGTCATATCCAAACAGTAGGTATTTGAGAGGTGTGAGAGAAAATACATAGTGCTAGTTCTTCCTTGTGAAATGTTTGATCAAATGTTTTGTAACGAAAAAAATTTGTTCGAGTGTGACCACACGAAAATAATTTTTTTCATGCTTGTCTATCGTTATTTGAATGCTGTTTCACAAATAAACAATGACAAAAAATGGATGTAATGTGACCAGAAAACAAATTGTGTACTGAGTTACAACCATTTTGGTGTTAAAAATTACAACATATTTGAATGAAATGTTTCCCCATGTGACCGTACCTTTAACCTTCATTAAATTTGAATATAATTAAAATTTTTAACTTAATAAAATTTAAAATCCAATGTTCAGTATGAACATTCTATAAGAATAATTTATTTCATTTAAATGGTAAGATGCGAATGAGTTTATCAATAATAAACGTGACCAATAACCAGAATACAATTCTTTCTAGTTACAATAATTTACAATCCAACCAAATTGATTTTTTTATAGTAGAATATGTATCTATTTATTCAATTAATTTTTTAGCTTTGAAATATCTGCGCAGATAGAGAACTTGCCATGTTGCCAATCCAAGAAGGCAGCACATGCTAAAAATACTGAAGAATAAAACACGGCTGTTTGTTTTTTCTGAAAAAATATATATTAATAAAATGCAATACTTTGCTTGATTTCGTCATTGATAACATCCAAACTTACCATTAGTATCTCTCATTTCTTCTTCACGCTTACGCATTAAAGCAAAATCTCTTACTATGGAATCTGACAAATCCTCTAAGCGTTTTAAGTCAACTTCCAGTGGTTTTATTTTTGAAGCTTCGGCTATCTAAAAATTGTAATAGCCATTTAGCTTTGTTACCAATTGGAAAGTACATATCGCACCCTAAATCAAAAATAACCGTAGAACAAATATAAAACTACCTCAAAAATCTCTTTTGCACAATTGTTCTCTAACTGGAAAATACATTTATGTCTGTTTTCAGAACATTTGCGTCGCTTGCACAGCATAAAAAATTAGTTGCCGTGCTGAACATTTCGGTCTTTTTGGTTGTGCATATTTTTGATTTAGTGTACGATATGTATGTACATATATCTACATATTACTTACACCTTCGTAGATCTTGGCTTCAACACCCTTTTTCGTTACGAGCGACACTTCCTGGGCAATACCCCGTTGATCTGCGTATGTATGCGTTATTTTAATTTATTTGTAAACGTAAGCATGCACATGCATGTAAATCAATATTTGTATTTATTACTTACGTGGTGGAACCTTCGATATAAAACATATTTCGTAAGTATCGTATACTTCCGACATAAAACTGAATTTTGATTTAGTAATATGCTCCTTTTGGGATAGTATTTGGCCCTTTGTATCACGAACCTTAAGGTATTCATGGTTTTAAACGTTTAGTACATTTTTATTTTGCAATCAAATACTTACAATATAATCTATGACTTGGCCGGGTACATCAGAAACCTCACACTCCCCCTTTACGATTTGGTTGGCTTGTATTTCTTCTTTAAGACATTTCTGTGTATTTGGGGCTAAATGAAACATGACGCAATTAACACTACTTAATACAGCACAAAAAAACACAAAAAAACTGGATTCTAAAATCATTTTATTAAATATTTTTTCTGTGTAAATTCTTTTGATCACAATAGAAAAAACTAAAGAAAAGATGAGGTGGCCGATTTGTTTCTTGAAAGGTTGTATTTAAACGTTTTTTGGGACAATTTATAAATAAGCCGTTTACGACACGTCAACCAATGCTGCCAGTAAAATTTTCAGAAAAATCGTAGAATTTGGTAAATAAAATCGAAAAATCCAGGGTATTTAAAAAAAAGTCGAAGAAAAATCGCCATTCAAAAATCTTTTGTTTTCTACAACAATCTTTCATTTAAAAATTAACAAGTAAACAGATCTCTTAACAACAAAAAAAACTTTAAACATTTTATTCAATTCACAGCAAGATATGAAGAGATTTTATGTCGAAACAGGTTATATAATTTCCAAAATAAACGTTAATTTTTTATATATGTTTAATATTTTAATTCAAATAGATATTCATAGAATATACTATTTTACAGTTTTTCATAAACTTGCAATCTATGTGTAGATTCAAACTAATTTTTTGATTTATTAGATTTTATATGCGTACAAACATACATATTTACATATAAAGTACGAAATAGGGACATATGATATTGATTTAAATTGGGTAATTACAAAATAAAAATACTATCAAATACTACGAACATAAAACATCATTCGACATTTCCAAATAAAAGAAAAAAATCCACGACATAAAACAAGAAGAAATTTTTTGCATAAAAATTAAAAAGGTAAGTCAAAAAGAAAATATTTTATAAAATACATAAAAATGCTAAATTTCTTATTTCAGGATGAGTTTTTCAGATGAAAATTTAAAGTCTTTCTGTTTCTTTTTTACAATAGCACCTTACTGTTTGAAATTTTGTAAATTGTGCGTTGACATACATACGATTACCCATAGCAAAGGAATAAGTAATATTGTTCCATTATTTGCCGGCGTTATTGCTTCATATTTATTGCCAGTCAAGACGTGGGTTAACAAAATATGTTAACATATATTGCTGCATATGCCAATATTAGCTACTGCTATGACACAATAATACCATTTAATATTAATGGCATTGCTGAGTATGTAAATTTGAAAATGTGTGCGTCATACAGACAACAGGATTTAACATAAACGTTGTATGATTCTATCAACAATATGCTTGTGTCAGTAAATTTGAGAGATTATGAATATGTGCGAGACACAGACAAAAGATTTTGACATAAACCTTGTGCGTTTCTACCAACAAAATGATTGTGTTTTTGGTGTTGTAATTTGTTGTAGAATTGCTATTACCTTTGATAATTTTATCATGGCTACTGCCAATGGAGACAGATCATTGAAGATTTTTGCTACACGTTTTGCAATAATTGCAAGCGAATTTTTGTTAAGAATTCCTGTATAAATAAAATGTCAAACTAGGTGTAGTAAAAACGGTAAAATAAATTGGTGGCAAATCTACGGCAGATGACATTTTTTTGCTCTTGCATTGTTGGTCCAACCCTATATCAAAGTTTTCTTCAAATCTATTACTGGGGGTCTCTATTAGCCATCACCTAGGTTTGAATTTCATGCCGAACATCGCATACACTGTGTTTTCACGAGCCGTCGACTTGAGCATGGCATGAAGCCGGCAAAGCAACGGCAGTAAAATGAACATATTATTGCATGTGTGGAATACGTGTAAATGTTGATATTCTGAAAAACCGTAAAATTTTCAGGTTGTGCAATAGAGATTAAATTTAATTTATTTCACTATCTCTTTTACTTTCTTTTATAATTTCGATTTCATGGCGAACATAGTTGTTCAGCCATATGCCCGTGCAGCGCTGTCAGAAAATGAATTAAACATGGGCATGAGCGGCTACATTAGCCAAGTGCGATGTTCGACATGATGCTCATGGCTAGTGGTGACTCCCACTTAAGTCCTTTCACAATATACTTTGTATTAAGACTTGTCAATAACTGTAATAATACGTGCAAGTGTGAAAGGAATATGTTATTAAAATGATAAATAATACAATATTAAATTTGACATACCATAAGACTGCCGTTTTTAGGAATTTTTCTAATCGATAAGATCAGGGTTAGATTTTGTTAAAGCAAATTGAACAGTCGATTGTTTCGCCGCCGATAGCGTTCGGTTCTGATGGTTTTTTTGTCGTACACAAGCTCAAAATTTGGAATGTGTATCATACCATGTCTCAAAATCAATAAAATTTTTGTGTTATTTTATGTTGCACTGTGATATAGATTATATATGTATGTATATACTTTAACTGCTAAATATTTCAAAAGCCCGGCTACATGAAACTGCTTATTTTCTACTCATATTTTTCATTTTACTTGCGATCTGATAGTTTGTAAACAAAATGCAATACTACGTTAAGGCCCAACCATAATATGTATAAGTTAGCTTAAGCCAGCTTAAGCAACTAACGATTACATATAAAATATATGGGACGAACTACAATGTGCTTAAGGAAACTTTTCGTTGTTTTACAAACTGTCATTTGCTTAAGCAAAGTGCGAAACTGAACGCATATTCCGTACGGAATCAGCTGATTTTAGAATTTGCAAAAGCTTTTCATTTATAAAAAATGGAATGCGCAAGAATACGATTATATTTAATATAATAAAAACATTGAATTATTTTTTTGTCCATTTTTAATTTAAAATCATCAGAATTAAACAATTTTAATCTTTTTATTTTTTAGTTTGAAATTATTGCTTACATTCAGTGTTGCCAAAAATGAAAAATGGTAGAATGCTATATACGAGTATGTGGGTAAAAAAGTTATGCTAAAATGTTCTATAAAAGAAAAATTTAATGTTAAATTAAATTTTAAATACTATTAGCCAATTCACAAATTGTTCTATTGTGTGACAATTGTACTATGGGGTAAAATGTTATGCTGATATTTTCATATAAAAATATTATATGCTACAATTTTGTTATCTATATTTTTTCAGTGTGCTATTTTTTATTTTCTTCTGAATTCGAGCAAAAATTTTAATATCAATATCATTTTACTTTGGAAAATTTATATAATTCTGATGAAAAAACTATTTAAGAATTTGCTGTATATAAAAATATAAAAGCAATGACTGAAATGGAAACAGAAGGAAATAAGGTGGTTAGTGTGTGCATTTAAAATTTATCTACTAATAATTTTTTTAATAAGTATTTGTCTGTTGTGTGGACGTTGTTTTCCTTTAATAATAATTTCTTTATTTTTTCTGTCATTTGAATTTAACCTCTATGACAATTTTTATATAGCAATAGAACAGACCGTTCAAAATACTTTGAAGTGGCTAAAGGGCTGTGAATTGGTTACATGACTTATTTTAAGTTTCAAATGCGAGAAAGTTATATGTAAAATTATGAAATTGTTTGCGGATGAAAAATAATTTTAATTAATTAAAATATCTTCGAGATCTTTCCTTCTTAATCAGATGATTGCATTTTTTTGGTATTTTGTGAGTGTAGCAGCAAGTTTCTTTACAAATTTCGCTTCTATTTCTGTGGAACTGTATATTAGAGCTCAAGCTTAAATTCATGTCGAATTTTACCTTAAGAATATTATGTAAACATTGATATATAATTTTGCAGTAGTACTCTAAAGTAATTTTAAAGTAACTGTTTTTTAATATTTGAAATTCGATCATATGAATATATAATTTGTATTTTTTTTAATCTTGAAGGTTTTCTAATCCATCTTTGATGTAAATTACAAAAAAGTAAAACAAATATTAATCCCAAAACTATTACAATTTGTTTTCAAACAAATTATGTTAATATAGCATATTTTCTAATAATGTTAATGCATCAAGTTCAAGCTAAATCTTAAAATGGTAACGCTATTCCAAATTCAATAATGAACACTGCTGCAATTTTTAGTCTTTCAATATGAATTATTCACAAAAAATACAAATAATGCTTAAATTCGCAACAATGGGTAAATTTTCCTTACGTTCACTTAAGTACATTATGGCTACCTCAGGTCCAGTTTATGACTTCGTATTTAAATGGTATTTATATTTAAGTTCTATTTAAATACGAAATTAAGTTTTGCAGTACAAACATAAATAATATTTAAATCACCAACCATGCTGATTTAAGTTCTATTTAAGTTATGCACACACACATACACAAACATATGGTTTTGCTATCTTGTTATTGTTTCGCGCAACAAAGTAAACAAAAAATTTGCGGCCATTGAAAAATCAAAATCTTTTGGGGTGCAATTTGGACTTATTTTATTAATATTATTCTATTATATCTTCTTTCTTAATTGTTTTACACTTTTAAAACATTGCAGCAACCTATTAATGTTGTTTTTTTCATCCTGAAAAATAATTCACATTAGAAATTTTTCTTTAATTTTGTTCAACAGCTGTTTCTCCAAAAAATTTTGAGTATTTCGTGATGCTGCCACATTTTTATCGTAATTAAATACAAACAATAATTTAACACTGAAAAACTGAAACTGTATTTAAATGCAACTTTAATTTAAATGACAATTAACTAAATGCGTATTTAAATATGAAGTCATAAACTGGCCATAAAAGTCTGTTTGAATTTGCTTAAGCATTTGACAGACTTTTCGTTCAATTTTGACAGTAGCTTAAGTTTGCTTATGCATATTATGGTTGGGCCTTTAGACTTTTTGACAGTCACAACAAATCTCGTTAGGTTTCTTTCACACAAAATCCAATGAAAACCTTATCTCATGATTGATAGTGTGAAAGGCCCTTTAAAAAACTTTTATTCTGGGTGCGTCCCTATCGGCAGCAATGTACGATGGTGAAAAAATATTTGCTTGTGGGGAAAAAGTTTCATGTTTCTGTTTTGCCACATGATGTCTTTCTTACAAAATGTTTGTAGAACACGTAACAATCAAGACACGGACGAATAGCAGATGCATGAATACGTAAGAATTTGCATTTGTAGAACACTTTAATTTTTTTTCGTCCGTCTTACGTCATGTGGCGCGCTTAGCAATGTAGTGTCAAACCACAGTGTTGCTTTCTGTAAATAGTTTTTAATTGCTTACATTTTTTCACATGAAATTGGTATTTTTGTCATAGAAAACATAACCTTTTTTATCGGCAAGACGGAAAAGGGCTGAGTTTTGTAAATAAACAACAAAAATTAAAAATATAGAGAAATCTAAAAATTGTATTTTGTTTATATAATTCTTGTATTTATTATTCTCATGTATCTGCATATAACATGCTGTATGATGTGTTTTTTAGATATTAAATCGAACGATTTAGTTGTTCGCTTCGGCTGGTAACCATTTGGTATTTGTATAAGTTGTAGCAGGTAGTAGTGAGTGATGGACTCACTTTTGTCTTTGAAATGGGCATTTCGAAAGCTTTTCCGGCTGGTGCTGCTGCTGCCGACAAATTGAAGGCTTGCTGTACCCAAATGAGGGAATTCTTCCATACAGCTCACCAAATTTTAGAACTGCACGGCTGTTGTCAACTTTATGCAGTAATTACCACTTACAATCACCCTTATTTCAGTTGGCGACATCGACGTCACGTTAACACAATACCAAAAAATTGGAGCTTGTCTACTCGCTATCGAAAACAATTTTGTGCTACTGACAGTTTATTTAGGTTCTCTAAGCTCCAGAAAATAACATGAGCGTGTCAATAGTAGTCAGTTGTTTCCGACAACGGGTAGACAAGACACAATTTTTGGTATTGCGTTGACGTGACGTCGATATCGCCAAAAGAAATAAGGGTGAATAATAAAAATACGAACAAAAATTTACTATTTGTAACAACACTCACTTTTCTTGAAGAAATATCCATTTTATTTTAAATAATTAATAAATACATTTTTTTATATATGTATGTAAATTAAAATTTTTTTGCATCGACCAATGTAATTTTGCATTCGCGAACTTTTTTTGTTTTGACAGCAGAAACCGCGCTACACAAACCCAAACAGACTGTCACTTGTTACATTTTTAAAAAAATAAAATTACATTCGCTTTATACAACCGCAAACGTAATAAACGTCAGGTTTTATACGCGTATTGGGTTCTGTAAACATGCAGTTAGACTATTACGTCAATTAATAACAAGTTGTTATACCTCCGAGGGCAATGAAGATTTTCGTCAAAAGATTTACAAAAAATCAAAAAACGGTGTAAGACGGACGATAAAAAATTAACGTGTTCTACAAATGCAAATTATTACGTATTCGGTCGTGTCTTGATTGTGACGTGTTCTACTAACATGCTGTACATTGCTAAAGCTGAAAGTCCACACCTCGCTTTCTCCGCGGCATGCTTCCTACGCGGCTCTCAAAAAAGTTGAATTAGGGTATTTTCATAAAGCAAGTTACAAAACAAAAGTTTGCAACGCTTGTGACGCGAAAAAAGTTGAACAACATTCTACTTTTACGCGTCGTATACAACATATCAACTATTGCTGCCAAGTTCCGAGTCTAAAATTTTTTTGATATTGAACATTTAATTATTTGAAAGCTATTTTCATAAGCAGTTGATGAAAAACGAATTGAAAAAATTTCAAGAACATAAAACTTAAAAAAAGAAAACAAAAAGTTGTTACAAACCGGTTGACCTGGCGAGGTTTCCAACTAGCTCAGATGACATGTTTTCCTCAGGAGGTTCCAACCCTTCCCGCCAGCCTACGCGGCTGAACACAAAAAAAAAACTTAAAAAAAAACAAAAATGAACTTAAACCTGCTAACAAAGAAAATATCACCAGAGACAATGCTATAGGAGAGAGATGACAATTCCCCTATTATGCCCACCCAACCTTGTCATGAAGAAAAAATCTCCGAGGTTTTTACAGTCTTATTCATGACCCACTTCCCACTTGACCTCTTCCTTACCTTACCTTTCCTCCATCACCCGTATTCGAAATTGATTACTCCATCATTTTTCCCATATTCATATATACAATAAAAACTTTATTTCACATACTTAATTATATAAAATAAATTCCTTACTATTTAATATATTTACAATAATTCAAAATACCTTTTTTTTTCCTTAAATATTCATATAATAATTTATTTCCTTCACCCTACAATTTTCTCTATGTTGTTTCTTCTTTTTTTATATCTTTATATATTTTTATGTATTTATTTTTTTTGATAATATTTTCTCTTAATTGCCTAACACTTAACAATGTACAAAAAAAATTTACAGTAAAACTCTATTTTTACACTTAATGATAATCTTGTTCCCTAAATCTTGAAACTCTGCGATATGTTACTACAATAAATTTCTAATAAAAATGTTCTTTCTTTCTTTTTGTCCTTTTTCTCCTTTTTTTTGTTCGACCTAACCTGAAGGAGCTCCCTAAGGCTGGAAATATACTATTTTCTTGTTTTTTCCACGATTTCTAATGCTTTCAACACTATTTTTGTTGTGGGCCTTTTATAGATTTGGGACTTTTGTTTTGACAAATTAGATAAACTGGAAACGAAACAAATTTATGCCTTCTATTTATTATTGGCACAAACTCTAAATCAAGGAAAGGTTCAAAATTTACTACCTACTTTTAGGAATTAAAATAATGGGTTTACTACAATACTATAAACGAAAATACTTAATTCTATATATACATTAATTTGACAATAAATTCTACCAATTTTATCCTTTTTTTCTAGTATTGATTATATCCTTATGCTTCTAAACTATTCTTTTTTTATTCCTTCGAATTGACTCTTTTTGTAAACTTTCTGTGGCTTCTCTTTGGTAATTGAAAATACAAAGAAGTTACCTGGCTTTATGCTGACGATTAATCTTAAATCTTCTTTCCTGGACTATCGCTGAAATTTATCCTGGACTTCTTGTCCCCCCAGGAATCCACTATCTTAGAGTTTTCTTCAAATGCCACTATTACACCAGCTACACAAAGAAACAAATTTTATCACTTTTAAACATCCGTCTACAATTTAACTCTTGTTTTGCTTACGTTTTCTTTCTTTTTTTTAATAATTGTTTATATTTTCTCACTCTGAAATTTATGTGAGCCGTAGTCTTCCGCACGCTTCATAAAATTCACTTTTCCTTAACTTCAACCAAGGATTAGTTTTCACTTTTTTTTCAACTTCTCTTTTTAATTATTTATAAGTCTTTTTCTTTATTACTATGTGCACTTGATTTACATTTAAACATGCGAACACTTCAGCGATCTTTTGACTTCTGTTTGTCTTGCTAAAAATTCTACCTAACTGATCTATTTTTTTTTTCTGCCGATTTTTCCCGATTTTCCAATTTTCCACTCGGGTTTCCCGCCAGGTATCCATCTTTTTTCTTTATATAAAATTCTAGTTTTCTTATTTTTAAATTTTTGTTTTAAACAAAATTCCTGTTAAAACGGTTTGAGCAGAAAAACAAGTTTTAGCTTTATATTCTTTTCCTAACAATTATTCTCCTTTTCTTGGGTAATATAATTTCGAGACTTTTCTTCGCCTTTCCTTCGAATTTTCGGCCATCAAACTATCCCTTTAATAGGTTTTCATCATTTCTAGCAAGTTTTCTTTCCCTGTAGTTTTCTTACTTTTTAAACAAAATATAACACTTTACTACCAAACGGTCTTGAATGAATCTGCCATCTATGTTTTATTTTCCTTTTTGTCATATTCTACTACACAGTGATATCAACTGTAATGTGTGTAGGCCCAAAAAAATACATGACAGACATTTGACATTCACACATACACATGTTGTAGGCACTGCCTATTTTTTTGTTTTTTTAAATTATATATATAAATAAATAGTAATCTGTAAATCAAAGCGCTAAACGGAGGTATCAAACAAACGGTATGTATAACTATTTGTTTGTATAATTGTATGCTTTGTTTACTTTTCTTTACAGGAATTATCTGATGGTGGTCATACTTTTGCTCAGGCGGTAATTTGTGCGTTTATATTTTATACACCCGCAACAAAACTCCGGGTCGTACGACTGCATGTCGAAGGGAACGGTGTGCGGGTTTATTTTCCCAATCACCAGTCCAACGTGGGGAACTCCCATGACCCTGAATAGTCTCATCGCTAGCTTTAGCCGGGCAATACCAAGTAAGTAAGTGCATATAACTATAATAAAAAATTTGTGTACGTTGCCTAATTTTTCTTATCTGTATTTCTTTAGGTTTTTGTTATGCCTTCATCACATTTCCCTCGTACCCCTGCAGAAGTCTGGTTGAATAAAACGCCTTCCCAGACTTGGATCTCTATTCAATTCTTTCCCGTGAGGTAAGAAAAAAAGATAGAGGCAACCCTTGTAACTTCAAAATATATCTCTTGTTACCAATTTTAATTGGTAGTGGTACTTTGGTATCAATAATTAAAGCGAACGCCTTTTTGAGGCTATAATTGTTAATCTCCGTATAATGACTGAGTCAATAAAAAATCGGGTGATACCTCATCTCTTTTCCCCCTGAACGCCTAAGGAAGGATTGTGATTTCTGATACCTTTACTGCTAAAGATTTCAGAATTCGTCAAACTCAACTCGCTTCGGCTGTTTGTACTTTTACGGGAAGTATTCATATGATATTTAAATAATATCAACTATTACTTTGTTTTATTTTTTTCCTCTTTTTCAGGTTTTTAATATCCCTTATTTTTTTTTTACAACTCATCTCATCCTATTTTGCGGTTATTCCCAACACTCAAAACAACCATCACTCTACACTAGGCATATTAAAAATTTTATCACAGTGATTTGATTTTACTATCTCATATTGCACTTGCTGGTATGTAACGATAAACTATAAACTATTTTTAGAATTTGTGTAAGGTGTATAATTCTAACAATTAAGGTGTATACTCAAAACTAGGGGTATAAATAAAAATCAGAGTGTATAATTGGAACTTATGTATAACTAGAAACTATCAGGTACATTCTTAGGACTATATCACAGATGCTAAATTTTAATATTGCTCAATCCTTTCTTCAAGTTAGACATACTTTATGTCGCTCTTGTAAAATAGAGTTGCTTCAATATAATTTAGATAAAAGGGGATGTTATACCCTAATATCCTTCACATGATATACCCCTAAGGCCTTACCTTGTAGATTTTCTAATTCATACAGGTTGTTTCCAACGGGTCGAACCACCCTACACCTTAGAAACTTCCGACAAAATTTTGCATTTCGGTTCTTTTCAAAATTGCTCAAAACATTATTTCGCCGGTAAACTTCTTGGCCGGGTGTGAATGTTAGTACTCGTGCTCTTTTGTTATACAATTTCGCGCTTCTTTCGTATGCAGTGTTCATGGTTTTCTCTATTTGCTCTCTTATTGTTTCCATTTTATCGGCTTTATTTATTGAACTTATATTGTGGTCTGTTAGAGATTTCAGCTTTCTTCCTAATTCATATTCGGCACCACTGGAATACATGTGGTATCCGAATAATGCATAAACGGTGTATAATCAGCTGCATGCACTGCTGTTCTTAAAGCACACTCTATCTCGGACAAATATAAATCGCAGTCTCTATGGTTTTCTTTTAAGTATGCTCTTATTGCATTTAATACTGATTGATTTACTCTCGCTCGCATTACTTTGTGGGGAATACACTGCTGTTTTTAAGTGTTTTATATGGTACGTTTTCAAAGTTCTTAGCAGTGAATTGAGACCCGTTGTCGCTATGGATTATTTCTGGAACTCCAAACTTGTGAAACATTTCTTTGACCAGAAATTCCACTACATTTCCAGTAGATGCTTCTTTCATTGCTTTCAAAAAAGTAAACTTGGTGAAATGATCGACAACTATGAAAATAAAACTATTGCCATTTTTAGACCTGGGATATTTGCCCATAAAATCTATATATAATTTTTGAAATGGCCTCTCAGTGATTACTTGCTTGCCTATTTCTGGACGCATAATATAGTTTGCTGGCTTGCTTTCTTTGCAGATCTGACAGTTCCTAATATACATTTTTATTTGTAATGCCATTTTTGGCCAATAATAGAATCTTTTCACCCTTTCAATCGTCTTTGCCACTCCCCCATGTGCTGCGGTTAGAGCTTTTTCAATAATTTCCTGAGTGATATTGGCAGGAATCCATAATTTCCATTTCCATTCGTTTTCTTCACGTTCGAAGGCATCTTTCTTGAAAATCATACCATTTTCTGTTTTTAAATCGGGCAGACGATCCTTATTTTGTTCTATGTTTCTAATCAGTTCAAGATATTCCTCGCTTTCGAATTCGGTGGTCTCAAAATCAAATAAATCTTCCATGCTTAGTTCGTCAACATTTTCCTGATTGGGTAACCTGGACAACATGTCAGCCACAACATTATCGGAGCCTTTACGATGAGTGATTTCAAAATCATATGCCTGCAGCTGTAGTGACCAACGCGCTGGCCTACCTGTTAGGTCCTTAAGGGACATAAGCCACTTAAGACTTGCGTGATCTGTCACAATTGTGAACGGCATCATTTCAACGTAAGGCCTGAACTTCTTCACTGCTATTACCGCTGCTAGGCATTCCTTCTCCGTAACGCTGTAATTTCTTTGGCAGTTATTCAATTTCTGAGAATAAAACGCTACTTGATTTTCTACGTTGTCCTCATTCAGCTGGTACAAAAATGCACCTATTCCATACTCACAAGCATCGCATTGGATAAAAAATCTTTTTGAAAAATCAGCATGTTTCAAGATCGGAGCAGAAGTAAGAGCTTTTTTCAAATTTTCGAACGAAGTTATTGCCTCTGGTGTCATAATAAATTTTTTTGACTTCTTCAACGTATCGGTCAGAGGGGCTGATATTGCAGCAAAATCCTTAACAAACCGGCGATACCATCCTGCTGTTCCTAAGAAAATTCTCACTTCCCTAGGTGACTTTGGTATTTTAATCTGTTTTATTGCTATGATTTTCTCTGGGTCGGTTCTAAGCATTCCACCACCTACAATAAATCCGAGATATTTTAGTTGTTGGAAGCAAAATTGCGATTTTTTAATGCCAATTGTTAAATTTGCTCTTTTAAGACATTCGGCAACTTCTTTTAATAGTTCTAAGTGTTTTTCAAAACTATCTGAAATTATCAATAAATCATCCAGATATACGAATACGTTTTGTTTAAGTTTTTGTGGGACTACCTTGTCCATCAACCGGCAAAGTCTTTGAGCAGCGTTGCAAAGGCCGAAAGGCATCACACGGAACTGGTAGAGTGGCCGACCCGCTACGGTAAATGCGGTGTAAGGCTTACATTCTTCTTCCAATTCGATTTGCCAGAAGGCAAACTTTAGGTCAACACTACTAATGTAATAGGTTTCATCTATTCTGCTCAGGATGCCATCTATGTTTTGTAATGGATACGCATCCTTTACTGTTAACTTATTTAATTTTCTTGCATCTAAACTGAATCTGTTTTTCCCAGGTTTTCTAACAACTGTCGTTCTATTACTCCATGGACTTTCACATTCTTCTATAACATTTAATGCTAACATCTCATCTATTTCTTTGTAAACTATATCTTGAACAGCGGGTGAAATAGGGTAGTATCTATCCTTCAGGGGTTCTGCACCTTGTATT
The DNA here is from genome assembly GCA_956483585.1 of Gymnocheta viridis. Lineage (NCBI taxonomy): Eukaryota > Metazoa > Arthropoda > Insecta > Diptera > Tachinidae > Gymnocheta > Gymnocheta viridis. The sequence goes on along the minus strand of OY101442.1, from coordinate 60,140,041 downwards.
AAAGTAATCTTATGTTTTTCCAATTTTGTGCATCCTAAACCTTGTCTCTCAAATGATGGAAATATTTCTATAACTTTGTTTAGCTGAATTTTCTCTGCTTCTGATAAAATGTGTGGGTTCGATTTATGATTTTCGGCTTTATAGTTTTCTGTTACTTTTTCCATATCTATTTCCGCAATGCCTATCACTTCTGGGGCTATATTAAATAATATCCAAAAATTAATTCCTAAATATGCTGACTGTTCTAAGTCCGGACACAGATAAAACACGATATTCTTATTTTGGCCATTATATTATATTCTAGTATCTATTTTTTCTAATATCCTATGTTCCTGACCACTTGCAGTACAAATTGTTGCAAAAATCGGTATTATGTTCAGTTGTAATTTTTCCACCAGCTCTCTGCAGCCTTTACCTAAAATGCACACCGATGCACCGGAATCTAATAAACCAGCAATAGTTTCATTTCCGATTTTAAACTCAGCATATGGCCTTTTATCTTTTGATGTCCTAGTAGCATTGTGGATGGACTCTATCACCATTTTTCGCATCCTTTTTTTTCGCTAAATTTCTTTCTCAATTTCTTTATTCGGTTTGATATTACAGGCTTCTGAAACAGTTCTGAATTGAATATTTTATTTCTTACATTTTCATAATTGGTTTTCCTTTCTTCTAACGTATGTAAATGTCTATTCTGTGCTGTATACTTATTAAATTGTTTTACTTCTTTTATTAAATTAGATGAAATTTTTATTTTGCCGTCGGATTAGAATGCGGGTTCGCTGCTGAACGATGGTTCCCCGCTTTCCCGTCGTTCCTGGCAAAATTTTTATTTTTGCAGCTGTCACAATTCGGCGAAATAACATCTGGTTTTCCACATCTATAACAGAAAATACTTCTTTGGTCTGACGGACAATCCCTGAATACAGGCCCATTCTGATTGCAGTTCCAGCAATTGATCGGATTTCGATTTGCTGTAATTTTTGTGGAATTCATCCTCACAGCCGCCACTTCATCAAAGTAGTTTTCTTCCGTCCGATCAACTTCTCCCATGTCTTCATAGATTTCGTTTCCCTGTCTTTGGTAGCGATTTACTGGCACTTGCTGGGGTCTATTTTCTCTTCTTAAGAAGGTCTTTTCCGCATCTAGACAACATACCCTTAGCTCCTCCACAGACGATACGCTCATCGGGTAAACGATTCTGCCTACACTCTCTCTTAAATTTTTCTTGATCATTATAATCATTTCATTTTCAGGCATCGATATACTAAGCCTCGATCGGAGTTGTGACATAGCGAAGAAAAGTGCGTCTATGGATTCACCAGGCTGTTGTCTTCGCTCGACCAGATCCCTCATCAGCTCGAAACTTGAACGCGATGATTTATATTGCTTAAGCATAGCTGCCTTTAACGTAGACCACTCGGACACATAATTGGTCTGGATAAACAACCAATACCACTTTTCAGCCGCACCTTTAACCAACAAATGAAAGTTGTCCAACACTTCTTTCCAGGTAACGTTATATTGGGCCTGTAATTTTTCTAACCTAAATACGAAATCCTCTATCGCCAATTTATTTTGATCCCCATCAAACTCCACTCCCCATTTCTCAATGCGTGGACTATCATATTTTCTCTGGGTGTTATCTATACTAAATGAGGAACCTCGCGACGAATGTGTGGGTGGCATTAAGTCCTGACATATCTAAATAATTTCCATCCTCTGATGATTTTATCATTCTCGGCACTTTTGACTCTAATAAATTTTTATTTTGCTGTTGTGTTTGCTGTACGACCAAACTTAATTTGCTAACCGAATTAGTTATTTGAGCCATTGTCCTTTTCATGTCTGCCATCTGAGAACTAATATTCTGTTCAAACAATTTTTTCACTGCTTCTGCTGTACTTTCCCTGATCTGTGCTTGCCTACTTGTGCTAGGAATTTCAGATCCCGGGGGTAATAAAACTTCGGTTGCAAATAGATTCTGTTCCCCTGAAATTACTACTAGCCATTTTGTACTTATCTCTTTTTGTCGGCTTTGTTTTAATTAGCGGATCACTATTTTTATAAATTTTGAATGCTACGTGGGGCGTTGATCTATTCAAATCGAAAAGTACTTGTCTATCCCTTTTCTTATTTTTCTTGGTTGGTGTAGTACCACTCATTACCTATGTAATTGAACTTGCAAAGACACGCATACGTCTTAACCGAACACGGGAATAAAATAAAAGTTAAAAAAAACGCACAAAATTGTAAAAAAAAATTAATAAAATAAAAATTGGGAAATTTGTAATGCAACTTTTGCTTCTGGGAGGTGGAAAATACTGACTGTTTGCTTGTTAATAAAAGATTAATAAAGTTTTAATTTATTCACCAGTGACGACCCCAGTGGTCCTTTAGAAAAACGTCGCACACGTGCTTGCTGAGCTAGCTAGTTCGGGATGTGGGCAGGGTTCTTGCTATTCTAATTGACCTTAAGCGTTACAATAAAGAAAAAAATCACGTGTACTCAAGTTTGCCCTTAATCGACATGAAAAGTTACCCAATTTTCTTCTATAAAGACCTATCAGAACGAGATGGTGTCATTCCGGACCTCTATACCCACCCAACCTATGGTTTTCTCTATGGCCCGAATTACTGTTTTTGGAAAACCCCACAGACACATCACCTAATTCCTTAGACCTTGAAGTTTTACTTTAAATTATTAAACTACTCTAGATTCAAATTCATATCTTATTTATTATCACAACAATTCAAGAATAATTCATTATATCTATAAATTTAAGTTTATCGAAAATATATAGTTAGGTACTGACTATATTCTTCTAGCCATTGTAGGGTTAATAATATTTGAATACAAGAAATAAAAAAACTAAAATCTAAAATAATAACAAATGCGATATACACATATACATATATATATAGGTGTGTAAATAAAATATAAAAAAAATGTGTAATTACAAAGAGATCTTATAAGAATACTCTTATATGCATTGAATGATGACAATTACAACAACAAAAATATGCTGCTCGCATATCGCATCAATGTATACAAGTATATAAAATGTCTTTGCATAAAAAAATAATAATTAAGAGAGTAGGTCAAAAAAAAAAATATATAAGCAAAAAAATATAAAATAAATAATAAGACAAATAACACTTACATTCTCTGATTTATGACTCCATCGTTGTATGAAGGCCTCCAACATTCGATGAGTGTGAGCAATGAGTTTTTATGACTTAAAAAAAATTCTTACAGAGTTATACTTTTAAGGGTTTTAGCGAAGGGATATTTTTACATAACAAAGTATAAATTATTAGGGATTAATTTACAGGGGTGATTATGGTATAAATTTCTGGGGGTACTTTTTCTTTAGGCATTTTTAAAAATGACATTATTTATTTTAGGAAATTAGTTGTTAGTTTACGGAAATGACATAATTGGGAATTAATTTAGGAAATCACATCATTTTAGGTTTTAGGCATTAGTTAGTAAATCCATTTGGTTTTTACATTAAAGTTTTATGTAGGGAATCTTGTTATTTTATTTATTAATAATTTTCAATTATTTAATTGAATTGTAGTTAAATATTGGTTAGGGAAGTGTGGTTGGGTTTATATTTTAATTAAGTTAAAGTCCTATTTTGTTATATATGTGCATACATATTTTTTTTTGTTTTGTTTTTGCGTTTACTTTAAGGTTGGATATGAATTAGTAATTATATAAGGGAGTCATGGCAATTTTAGGTTAGTAGACTTTAGAATTTTGTACATGGGGTATTCGGGGAAAAAAAATTATACGAGACTATGAGGAAGTTCCGGCTTGATTTCAAAAATAATTGTTGGCTGACTGCATTCAAATAATGATTCCTGCGGCTGGATGAAATTATCCGGTGGTACATCTAGTTACAGGTGATAATTCCAGTAACCATCAAAATTAACTGTATTTTTTTTGTAGTGTTAATTTGGTGGTGTTCGAAACGGTGTAGATGTTTGTAGTTGTATGTGTTACTGATGGACAACTTTCACAGCTACCGCTATTCAACCAAACGCTCTGGAGTTGGAGGCTCTTATATGCTGGCGATATACAGATGGCCTCGGGTAAATTTTTATGCCAAACTGTTTGGAAACCAGGATTCCGGTCCTTGCCGGTTTTCTTTATAAGAAAAGATTTGGTATCTAAGTTATGGAAATATGTACGCCTAACACTAAATTAATTGTTTTATCTGTTAAAACGTGTAGTATGTAACCACAAGATTAAGACAGACCCTATTTGTCTGGAATTTTCCCAAATATATTGGTGTTAGGTTGGGTTAATTAAATAATTCACAAGAAAAAAATGTTTAAAATTTCACTTAATTTGTTTCTGACTTATTTTAACACACGGTTTTCGTTTATATTTTAAGTTACCCGTTTTTGATGTAGCTCTTATGAAGTTAAACTTTAGAAAGAACAAATGAATGCCATTGCTTTAACATATTGGCTCTGATTCTCACAATTCTGATTTTTTTCTGTTCATTTTTTTTTTTCGAACTTAAGTAAAAATCTTTTGAGCACCGTTACACGATATGTGCATCTCACTCATCATGTAAGTATGTCGATCAGTTACATACAATATACATGTTATGTCGAATCAGAAAAAACCAGTGAATCAATATATGATTGCCAATATACAGATTACAAGACCTTGACGGACTCACTTAAATGTGAGGGACTTTTTTTTTTCTATATCCACAAGGGATATTATTTGTGCACTTTATGGCAAATGGATAAATATTACTTTATTGATATCTGCTATAATGACTGGGTAAAAAAACTGGGTAAATAAAACTTAGTAAATTCTCATATTACAAATTCATTAATACGAAAATTAATAAAATCACTGCTAATAAATTCTAAAACCAGATTCTAAATATGTAAATCTGCTAATACTCTTGCTAATAACAGAATAAATATTTAAAAAAAAAATTAAGTAATAAATAAAACATAAATATGTATGTATATCAAATAAATAAACTGAAATTTCTACTTTGCTACTTGTTATAAATAAATAAATAAATAGATACAGAATTAAATAAATAAATAAATAGATATATAAATAAATAGATACAGAAATGAATCAATAAATAATTATCTCAAAAAAATTATAAAAATAATTAAATCAATAGCTAATTAATAGAATAAAATAATAATTAATAAGATATGCAAAAAAATGTAATTAATAGAGATATACGAGCGACGAACGGTTTCCTTTGATACATCTAACCTCGCCTGACTTTCCTGACGAGAGGCTATCAAAAGAATTCCGCATTCCTGCCTATTATTGGAATTGCGAATCAAAACGGACGTACTCTATTAATCTCAATAAAAACAACCAAACAGCACACAATACATTTAGAGATACACGATCTTCTAAGCTATTACGTTTTGTTCTGGCTAAGTATAAATTTCATAATTTAAACAAATCTAAGTTTCTCTCATGTACAACACTTTTCATCTTCTTCCATTGTCGAAAAGAGGCTATATGAGTGAAGCTTTTCATTGTTGTCAACTATTTTGGGCTATTTAAAAAAATTTTCTAGTTGGCTATTGATTCATGCTTAGATGTTTCTATATGTCGTTTTATTTTCAGATTTAGTTTGGTCGCCATTTAGCGTCAAAACTATTCATTACCTTTGGCCGCCATTTATTGCAAAACTAAAACTGAAAACGAATTCAAAATATTTATTGGTTTGGGCGCCATTTAGCGCCAAACATATTATTGCAGGCAGTGTAGGCGCCATTTAGCTCCAAACATCTTTCATTAATGGTTTCTTTAATCCAAAGTGATTATTATTTTTGGCTAAAGTTCGTAACATTTTTAGTCAGAAAGAATTGGACATGAGATAACAAAGCAACAAGGGAAAATTTTAACACCAATTAATTTCAACTTACACGGCAGAACAGAAACAACGTTGTTTTTCGGGAGCCGCTACACTCCCATCATCAGTGTTCATGTGTGTTTCCATGTATCCGCCACTGTTTAGGTGGCTCGGTTGAATGTGATTTCAAATTTGTATTTATACAAATAATGTCTAGAAAAAGGATACAAGAGTTATTTGTATTATTATTTGTTTTTACAGTAAACACTGTTTTACCACTATCAATATTCAAATTTTACCATCACTAATTAACGTTAAATTAACCCATTGTTACATGTTGGTTTTATCTCATGTACCATTTTTCTTTCTAATTTTTGTTTTTACTTAAGACAAACTTTTTTGGTTTGATTAATACTTAAGTGTTATTGCTTTTTTGTTTTTTTTTGTCAACTAGCTGAGTTTTTTTGATTTATTTGATCAATTTTAACTAGTTATGTGACAGTAAACATTGCAAGGCTCATGCCAGTAGCTAATTTTTATTTAATATAAAGCTAGTTGACAAAAAAAAAACAAAAAAGCAATAACACTTAAGTATTAATCAAACCAAAAAAGTTTGTCTTAAGTAAAAACAAAAATTAGAAAGAAAAATGGTACATGAGATAAAACCAACATGTAACAATGGGTTAATTTAACGTTAATTGGTGATGGTAAAATTTGAATATTGATAGTGGTTAAACAGTGTTTACTGTAAAAACAAATAATAATACAAATAACTCTTGTATCCTTTTTCTAGACATTATTTGTATAAATACAAATTTGAAATCACATTCAACCGAGCCACCTAAACAGTGGCGGATACATGGAAACACACATGAACACTGATGATGGGAGTGTAGCGGCTCCCGAAAAACAACGTTGTTTCTGTTCTGCCGTGTAAGTTGAAATTAATTGGTGTTAAAATTTTCCCTTGTTGCTTTGTTATCTCATGTCCAATTCTTTCTGACTAAAATTGTTACGAACTTTAGCCAAAAATAATAATCACTTTGGATTAAAGAAACCATTAACAACAAAATTGTTCGAAAATCTTTCATTAGTTTGGGCGCCATTTAGCGCCAAACATCTTTCATTAGATTGGGCGCCATTTAGCGCCAAACATCTTTCATTAGTTTGGGCGCCATTTATGTTACAAACCGGTTGACCTGGCGAGGTTTCCAACTAGCTCAGATGACATGTTTTCCTCAGGAGGTTCCAACCCTTCCCGCCAGCCGCGTATTTGAACACAAAAAAAACAAACTTCAAAAAAAACAAATATGAACTTAAACCTGCAAACAAAGAAAATATCACCAGAGACAATGCTATAGGAGAGAGATGACAATTCCCCTATTATGCCCACCCAACCTTGTCATGAAGAAAAAATCTCCGAGTTTTTATAGTCTTATTCATGACCCACTTCCCACTTGACCTCTTCCTTACCTTACCATTCCTCCATCACCCGTATTCGAAATTGATTACTCCATCATTTTTCCCATATTCATATATACAATAAAAACTTTATTTCACATACTTAATTATATAAAATAAATTCCTTACTATTTAATATATTTACAATAATTCAAAATACCTTTTTTTCCTTAAATATTCATATAATAAATTATTTCCTTCACCCTACAATTTTCTCTATGTTGTTTCTTCTTTTTTTATATCTTTATATATTTTTATGTATTTATTTTTTTTGATAATATTTTCTCTTAATTGCACAAAAAAAATTTACAGTAAAACTCTATTTTTACACTTAATGATAATTTTGTTCCCTAAATCTTGAAACTCTGCGATATGTTACTACAATAAATTTCTAATAAAAATGTTCTTTCTTTCTTTTTGTCCTTTTTCTCTATACCCGACCCAAAATCAAATTCTTCACGAATATAAAACTTTTCTATATTTTCTTGTTCGACCTAACCTGAAGGAGCTCCCTAAGGCTGGAAATATACTATTTTCTTGTTTTTTCCACGATTTCTAACGCTTTCAACACTATTTTTGTTGTGGGCCTTTTATAGATTTGGGACTTTTGTTTTGACAAATTAGATAAACCGGAAACGAAACAAATTTATGCCTTCTATTTATTATTGGCACAAACTTTAAATCAAGGAAAGGTTCAAAATTTACTACCTACTTTTAGGAATTAAAATAATGGGTTTACTACAATACTATAAACAAAAATACTTAATTCTATATATACATTAATTTGACAATAAATTCTACCAATTTTATACTTTTTTTCTAGTATTGATTATATCCTTATGCTTCTAAACTATTCTTTTTTTATTCCTTCGAATTGACTCTTTTTGTAAACTTTCTGTGGCTTCTCTTTGGTAATTGAAAATACAAAGAAGTTACATGGCTTTATGCTGACGATTAATCTTAAATCTTCTTTCCTGGACTATCGCTGATATTTATCCTGGACTTCTTGTCCCCCCAGGAATCCACTATCTTAGAGTTTTCTTCAAATGCCACTATTACACCAGCTACACAAAGAAACAAATTTTATCACTTTTAAACATCCGTCTACAATTTAACTCTTGTTTTGCTTACGTTTTCTTTCTTTTTTTTAATAATTGTTTATATTTTCTCACTCTGAAATTTATGTGAGCCGTAGTCTTCCGCACGCTTCATAAAATTCACTTATCCTTAACTTCAACCAATGATTAGTTTTCACTTTTTTTCAACTTCTCTTTTTAATTATTTATAAGTCTTTTTCTTTATTACTATGTGCACTTGATTTACATTTAAACATGCGAACACTTCAGCGATCTTTTGACTTCTGTTTGTCTTGCTAAAAATTCTACCTAACTGATCTATTTTTTTCTGCCGATTTTTCCCGATTTTCCAATTTTCCACTCGGGTTTCCCGCCAGGTATCCCTCTTTTTTTTTATATAAAATTCTAGTTTTCTTATTTTTAAATTTTTGTTTTAAACAAAATTCCTGTTAAAACGGTTTGAGCAGAAAAACAAGTTTTAGCTTTATATTCTTTTCCTAACAATTATTCTCCTTTTCTTGGGTAATATAATTTCGAGACTTTTCTTCGCCTTTCCTTCGATTTTTCGGCCATCAAACTATCCCTTTAATAGGTTTTCATCATTTCTAGCAAGTTTTCTTTCCCTGTAGTTTTCTTACTTTTTAAACAAAATATAACACTTTACTACCAAACGGTCTTGAATGAATCTGCCATCTATGTTTTATTTTCCTTTTTGTCATATTCTACTACACAGTGATATCAACTGTAATGTGTGTAGGCCCAAAAAAATACATGACAGACATTTGACATTCACACATACACATGTTGTAGGCACTGCCTATTTTTTTGTTTTTTTAAATTATATATATAAATAAATAGTAATCTGTAAATCAAAGCGCTAAACGGAGGTATCAAACAAACGGTATGTATAACTATTTGTTTGTATAATTGTATGCTTTGTTTACTTTTCTTTACAGGAATTATCTGATGGTGGTCATACTTTTGCTCAGGCGGTAATTTGTGCGTTTATATTTTATACACCCGCAACAAAGTCTTCAAATTTTTCTTGAAAATGTTGCGGGAGGAAGTTCAACGAATGAACACAACTTACTAGCATGCAAATGAGTTCCTGATACCACCTTGCCTGATGTTGAGAATCGTATTGGTTAGTTTTGGCGCAAAATATAAATATATTTTTTGTTCTCCTTGTTGAAACAAAAAATCAGACCATTTATTTATAAATACCATATAAAATGAGTAAAATAGTATTCCTTTTCATTTTTCTTTAATAAGTACATTTTATTATTAGGTAGTTTGTTTTTATTGTTTTCGTCTTGATTCTATGTGTGTATGTGCGCTACTGTCAGATTGTGGTGATTTACACCTGATACAGTTGTCACTACTGCAGTGTTGCTGCAATTTGTGGTATTGGAACGTATGTGAAAAAACAGTCGTGCTCTTTTCATTCAAATACAGTAGATACAAGTGGATATAAAAACGGTTAAATTGAAAAAAATATATGAAAATAAGTTTATAATGAATGAAATTTAAAACGTTCTGTTTTCTTGAGAACCTGTTACAATAAAATGTAGGGAAGATGGAAAATTATTAAGTGTTGTGTTTTTCTTCCGACGGGGTTTGATGCAATTTGGAATGAATTTCCGTCATCCCACGTCAAATTTGGTTGATAAACAGACCGGGTTCGGCTATGTGCCATCTTCAGTGTTCTCCCAATAACTAATCGTTTTTTGTGTTGTCCCTTGTCTTTTGTATAGTTTCCTTGTGTACCTAACTTCTTTTCCCCTCTTTCTCTCTTGTTCGTGTCTGCATCTCTCTCGTTCGTATATATTCGTGTGTGGCTCTCTCTCGTTCGTATATATTCCTGTGTGCTCTATATCTACCTGTTTCTTGTTCGTTTAATTTTTCTCTTGTTAGTCTCTTGTGTTTACCGTTGCAGTTTATTATTTGAGTGATCATTTGCTAAGTGTTTTATCTTTGTGTAGGTAGTAGTCTGTGATTGTACGTTTCTGGGTCTCTTTTTGGTTTTGTTCGTTTGTTGTGTTGTCTGGTTTTCTTGGGTTATTGTTTTCTTTTGTGTAAAAATGTTCTAGCGGTTCAAATATTATGTCTGACGCAGTGTTTATTTGTTCGTTTATAATTCTTCCGTCAAACGTTTTTTGTTTGTATATTTCCATGTTTTCTAATACGTTCAGTCGCCGTCCTTTGTGCTGTAAATGCAGTAATTCAACTGTTTGTCTGATGTGTCTCGGTTTACATTTGTTGTTGAATATGTGGTTCGCGAAATTTGATTCTGGCGTTGCTCCTGGTTGTTTCAGTTTCTTGTTGTAGTCTCTTATGTGCTCACGAAATCTTGTTTTTATTTTCCGTCCTGTTTGTCCGATGTAGCTATGTTTGCATGAGCAAGTCAATTTGTAAACTCCTTGCTTATCTAGGGGGTCCGTTTCGTTTGTGCTATTTCGTAGTATTCTACCCAAATTGTTTTTTGTTCGGAATGCTGTGTTAATATTGTGTTTTCTAAAAAATTTTGCTAGTTTGTATGTTGATTTGCCCATATACGTTAAAGTAGCCCAAGTTCCATTTTCTTGCTCCTGTTCTCTGTTCCGTTCTTTATTTGTTTTGATATCATTTCGGATTTTGTCTACTAGTTCTTTTTTGTATCCATTGTTTTCTGCTATGTCATATATTGTTTTTATCTCTTTCTTATAGGCCTCACGTGTTAGTGGTATTCGTTCAAGTCTTGTTACTAATTGTCTAATTGCCGCGTTCTTGTGTTGTTGAGGATGGTTCGATGAATTATGTATTATTGTGCCTGTGGCCGTTGGTTTTCTGTATATTTCGTATTCAATTATATTTAAACTCTTATTTGCTTTAATTGTTAGGTCTAGGTAATTTATTTTGTCGTCTTCTTCTACTTCCATTGTGAATTTAATACTTTTATGTTGCTTATTCAGGAGATCCAGAACTTGTTCTTCTCTATTTCCTTCCAGTATACATATAATATCGTCGACATATCTTGCATAGAATGTTACCTTGAAATTGGTTTTTAGATCATCTACGTATTTCTCTTCTAGATTTTGCATAAACACCTCCATGAGGATTGCTGATGTTGGATTTCCCATTCCTAGTCCGTTAGTTTGTTTGTATATGCTATTGTTGAATTTAAAGTAATTCTGTTCCAGTGTGGCTTTCAGTGTGTTTACGAGTTGATTGGAAAATTCTACGTTTTCTGTTTTGTTTAGTAGTGTTTTATGTACAATGTTTATTGTCTCTGTTGTTGGAATTGATGGATATAAATCTTTTACGTCAAATGAGACTAGTTTACTATTTTTCGTTATTTCTACATTATATAGCTTTGTAACTAATTCCGTGGTGTTGGCTATTGTGTGTTTGTTTTTTAGGCTCAAGGTATCTTTCAGTATTGTTTTTAGATATTTCGATAATTTGTAACTTGGAGCAGATTTGTAGTTAATTATGGGTCTCATAGGTAAGTTCATTTTATGTATTTTCGGTAGTGCGATCATAGATGGGGCTGATGGGTTCATGAGTGTTAACGTGTGTGCTATGTTTGGTTTTATTACTTTGGTTGCCTTTTTTATTAGTTCTTTCACTTTGGCTTGGTACTCATCCGTAGGATCCTTCCTAATTTTCCTGCATTTAGTATCCTCTATTAGCTGTTCCTCTTTTTTTATTAATACCGTTGTGTTTCCTTTATCTGCTTTTGTTGTTATGATATTGTTAGACCTTAGTTTCTGTTTTAAGTTTTTAACTGTTTCATGCTCCTTGTTTTGATTCCTTTTGATTTAACTTCCTTCTCTATTATCCGTTTGCAGATGTATCTGGCTTCCTCCTGCTCTTCGTTTGGTAGCATCGATATTGCAACTTCTGTGTCCACAATGGTTTGCTCTATTTCCTTCTTTTTGTTATTTTCCCGGATATTGTGTTTTAAACCCTTCTCCAGTAATCGACCCTCCTCATTATTGATAGCAACTTCAGTCAGGTTTATGAATCTAGTGTGGAAGTTGTGCTTTTTGTATGTTTGTTTGTTTGTTAATCGTGTTAGTTCACCGAGTTTTTTGTTCAACTTCTTGTATTTCTGTTTTATTGTTAGTGCGTTTGTTGTATTTATTTGGTCAAATATGTCCATCAGTATGTCGGTTGGGATTCGTTCAGCCAATTGTAAATGAATGTCTAGGATTTCAGAGTTCGTCATTTCTTTTTTGGCATACAAGCTCTGGATTTCGAATTTTACGAAATTCTTTTCGGCCCTTTTTGCAGTCTTCCTACTTGCTACTGTGTTGGTCTTCAGTTGTATTCTAGCGTATTTTGGTGTGACATTCAATGCGAGACATTGTTTGTTGAACCAAATGTTTGCATTTATTGTAAGTATCTTCAGTTGACGTAGTTTGAAAACGTTTACAAGTCCAATAGTGTCTAAGTTGTAATTCAACTGTTTGTCTGATGTGTCTTGGTGTACATTTGTTGTTGCCCATATACGTTAAAGTAGCCCAAGTTCCATGGGCAAATCAACATACAAACTAGCAAAATTTTTTAGAAAACACAATATTAACACAGCATTCCGAACAAAAAACAATTTGGGTAGAATACTACGAAATAGCACAAACGAAACGGACCCCCTAGATAAGCAAGGAGTTTACAAATTGACTTGCTCATGCAAACATAGCTACATCGGACAAACAGGACGGAAAATAAAAACAAGATTTCGTGAGCACATAAGAGACTACAACAAGAAACTGAAACAACCAGGAGCAACGCCAGAATCAAATTTCGCGAACCACATATTCAACAACAAATGTAAACCAAGACACATCAGACAAACAGTTGAATTACTGCATTTACAGCACAAAGGACGGCGACTGAACGTATTAGAAAACATGGAAATATACAAACAAAAAACGTTTGACGGAAGAATTATAAACGAACAAATAAACACTGCGTCAGACATAATATTTGAACCGCTAAAACATTTTTACACAAAAGAAAACAATAACCCAAGAAAACCAGACAACACAACAAACGAACAAAACCAAAAAGAGACCCAGAACCGTACAATCACAGACTACTACCTACACAAAGATAAAACACTTAGCAAATGATCACTCAAATAATAAACTGCAACGGTAAACACAAGAGACTAACAAGAGAAAAATTAAACGAACAAGAAACAGGTAGATATAGAGCACACAGGAATATATACGAACGAGAGAGAGCCACACACGAATATATACGAACGAGAGAGATGCAGACATGAACAAGAGAGAAAGAGAGGAAAAGAAGTTAGGTACACAAGGAAACTATACAGAAGACAAGGGACAACACAAAAAACTATTAGTTATTGGGAGAACACTGAAGATGGCACATAGCCGAAACCGGTCTGTTTATCAACCAAATTTGACGTGGGATGACGGAAATTCATTCCAAATTGGAAAATTATTAATTAAAAAAAAACTCAGTGAAATTTAGTAGTAATTTAAAAGCAAAGTTTAATGTATTAAACATATTAAATGCATAATCATGTATTCATTTTAATTTTTATATTATTGTAGTTAGTTGATTTGTATTATAATTGTTTTTCTTTGTATGTATATTAATTTTAAGGTTATCCCCTGAAGTAGGTTAGGATTTTTGATTTAATTTTATTTGCGTTACTAGCCGTTAAAGTTACACGGGGGTCCGTAAGATTGCGTTCGTGAGTTATATTTCCCTTTTGTTATTAAAAGCTCAAATCAAAAAAGAAAAAAATAGATTTTTGTTTTATACCGTAGAGAGGTCTTGAAATTAATTGAAGTGAAAACTAACCTTAGGGAGCTCCCTCAGGGTAGATTGGATTTATGGAGGTATTAAAATATATAATAAAAGCAGAAAAAGACTAAATTGTTTGATTTGAGGTAGTAAACACAGGAAAAAAGCATAAATTTTGTCAAAATTGTAAAAAAAAGAAATAAAACCTAATAACGCGTAAAAATAAGCCAGGATTTTATATGATAAAATAGAGAAATAAAGGGAAAAACATAGAATTAGAAAAAAATACTAAGATTGAATTAAAGTGTATATAAGAAAAAAAACAGAAGGAAATATATTACTTTTTTTTGTCGTTGAATTATGTATTTAAAACTTTCATAAGTAAAACTATAAATATATATAATTATTAGACTTTAAGTATGAAGAACACTTTAAATAAAACATGTAAACAATTTAGTTAAGGAATCGGATAGATGTCTGCTTAATTAATTTAAGATACGGGCGATGATGAAAATGTAAGGAAGGTAATAATCTGATTAAAAGAGGGTCGCTGGAAATATGATTTCTTGGACTGTTTCGCGACAAGGTTGGGAGGGCATTAACAGGGACTAACATCTGTCTCTGGGTGTTGTGTCATGTGGTATATTAAAGTGTGGAAAGTTTTATTTGTGTTAAAAAAAATATAACGAATGTTTTGTGTTAGGATACGCGAAAGGCGGGAAGCGTTGGAACGTCCTGAGCAAAGATATGAGCTAGTCGGAAACCTCGCCATGGCAACCGGTCCTCTAACATAAATGGCGCCCAAAGTAATGAAAGATGGTTGGCGCTAAATGGCACCAATTCGAATAAAAACGTGTAAAAACAGCTATACATGTACATAGCAATAGTCGCTAGTTAAATTCAATAGCCCAGTTATAATTTCGTAAGTGACGAAGAAATCTGCTTGTATAGCCGTTCTGTAATGAAAAGAAGTATTAGAGAATGTTGTATATGAGTGGAATTATTAGTTACCGAACATTTTTTCCCCAGGAATATAGAACGATATCTAAGACGAGACGAAGAAAGTACACTTAATGTATAGTGATATGTTCCTGATATTCCCTTACTAGAAATATGTTAAAGTTCAAGGTTTTGTTTTGATGTCCATTAAAAGTGTAGTGTGTGATAGCAGCAGGTAGCCTCTCGTCCAGAAAATTGTGCGAGGTAAGATATACCTGATGAAATCAATTTATTTGTAATCTCTTCGCTAGCTAAAGCACGGTTGATGGTATGAATGAGCACACTGAGGGACTGAAAAATATTTCTTTTAATTAGATTGATTAGTACCACATGAATAATAACTTTGCATTAAAGTCGATTGAACCTCCAAATCCGTTCATCATCGCCTGAGCCGATAACTGAAAATACGTCATAGTAATTATATATAAAAGAAAAATATCCAAGCAATTTTTGAAAAATATTTGTAAATTTTTAAGAATTTTTCGCTTACGTATTGTGAAGTACAACATTTATTTAATAGTATTTCGTAGTATTTGTTTAGTTTTCTATTTATATGTCTTTATTATTTATAATTATTCTTTTATATATTAATTATTCTACTTTTATATTTAATTCATTTATTTTGTATTGTAAGCATTTTTTTGCAAATAATTGGCAATTTTAAATAAAAATATATAAAAGAAAATTATCAAAGCAATTTTTTTTTTTTGCAATTAATTTGAATTTCTCATAATTTTCTTTTACATATTTGAAAATATTTAGTTTTCAATTTTGTTTCTTATTATTCTGCATCTAGTAAAAAATTTTTAGTTATTTCAGTAATACTAATTTAGTAATATATCAATTATTCAATTTATTAAGGATTCTAATATACTATCAAATTATTTTTATTTATATATTTCTACGTATTATCTATAGTATTATATTTACGTTTAAAAATTTTTTTTCTTTATCAATTTTATTTTGTTCCAAGAATCGCGTATTAGAAAAATAGTTTTTATCAATAGTAATTTCCACACAGCTTTTATTTGATTATATTTTTTTTATCTATATACGTTTATATGAATTTTTTTGTGAGTGTTATTTATTTTTTTAATTTACTAGCTAAACGCGCACATAGTAATATTGTTTTTTTTTTGTAAGAGGTATTCTTTACTAAGTTTTGTTAGATAAAGCAATCCTTTGGGATTGGGATCGAAAAATTTATAGGTTGGAAAAAAATAAATCACTAGCTATTGAGGAGCCTGTATGAGGAAAAAATTTTATGGTAGGGTGAAATAATAGTATAGTGAACAAAGCATCCAAGTAATAAGTAATAGTGCACTAACGACCCGGTCAAGGAGAAGAAGGAGACAAGTCCAATTCGACCTGAATCGTTCCACACCACACGTTTCTTACAAAATTTATAAACCAAACACCCCTAAGGTCAAACAGAAACAGAAAATTAATTTTGAAATATCTGAATCCCAGAAAGAAATTGGCCAAATCAGAGATTTATCCCATACCATAATGTCTAGTACGCAAAGCTTACATCCTACCGGAAAAGCGCCCATAGAAGTCGCTAATCTAGGTTGCAGCCGCCAGAATGTAACATTGAATACACATGGTGACTTCGAGGCATCTGTCAAAACACTGGTAGATGAAATCCTAAATGCACATATGGTCGACATGAAGAAAAAAATTGCAGAAATAACGACGACCATAAGCAGGTTACGTGTAGTGGTACAACAGACTCAACAAGAAAATAGAAAATTGATGGAAGAAAAAGTATCAAATACATCAAACGATGGTCAACAAAATATAGATATGTCAGGATCAAATGCACATTCAAACCAATCTTCAAGAGCGTCATCGATTAACGGAGGAATATCCACAAGAATTTTCGACAGACCTCGTATCGAGAAATGGGGCATAAGTTTTGACGGCGATAGCAATAAACTCGCCGTGGAAGATTTTGTTTTTCGACTAGAAAAATTACATGTACAATATGGTGTACCCTGGAGGGAACTGCTTGATAACTTCCACCTATTGGTGAAAGGTTCAGCCGAAAAGTGGTATTGGCTATTCATCCACACCAACTACGTTTCAGAATGGCCTACATTGAAGTTAGCCATGCTGAAACAATACCAGTCTACACGGTCAAGTTTTGAGCTCATGCAGGATATAGTAGAAAGAAGACAGCAACCTGGTGAGACAATTGACTCATATTTTTTGCCATGACATAACTGCGTTCAAGATTAAGCATATCGATGCCTGAAATAGAGAGAGTATAGGAAGAATGGTTTACCCAATTTCAGTAGCATCTGTGGAGGAGTTAATAATATGTTGTCTAGATGCTGAAAAGACTTTTCTCAGAAAAGAAAACAGAATGCAACAGCCACTAGTTAACAGATATCAAAGGCAGGTAAATGAGTTGTATAATGAACCCCCAGAACAAGAGCCAATGCGGAACTTACCTGTTGAAGAAGTAGAGGCTGTGCAAATACAGAATACATCCCAGACCGCGTTTATAAATAATCTATTTTGTTTTAATTGTCGGCAGGACGGCCATGATTTTAAATACTGCCTTGAAAATTTCAGAAATATTTTTTGCTACTTTTGTGGAAAACCAGATGTAATCGCTCCTAACTGCGTAGCTTGTAAAAATAAAAATTTTGCAAGGAACGGCGGGAAAGCGGGGGACCATCGTTCATCGACAACCTTGCGAGCGGACCTGGAAAAAATTAGATGAAAAAACAAAATTAATAAAAGAAATAAAAAAATGTAATAAAATTGTTCCCCAAACCAAACACTTACACACAGTACGAGAAAGAAAAGCAAATTATGAACAAATAAGAGAAAAAATATTTAGCTCCGAAATATTAAAAAAACCTTGTCTATGAAAAAGGATACTTAAACTAAGAGAAAAATTTGCTGAGAGAAAACGGATGAGAAAATTAATTATCGAAACGATCAAAACGGCCGACCGAGATTCAACTAATCCCAGACCTTATGCGAATTTCAAAATTCTAAGTACTGAAGTTAAAAGACTTCTGGATACAGGTGCATCAGTAATCATATTAGGGAAAAATTGTAGAGAGCTAGTAGAAAAACTAAATATAGAAATAGTACCAATTATTTTAACAGCTAGTGGACAAGAACACCGATTGTTAGGGAAAATAAATGTAGAGGTTAAATATAAGGAAGAAACGGCTAAAATCACATTTTATCTGTGTCCTGACCTTGAGCAATCAGCGTATTTAGGGATTGACTTTTGGAAGTTATTTAAAGTAGCTCCCGAAGTAGTAGGGGTAGCTGAATTAAATATGGAAAAAATAATGGACAGCTATAAGTTCAAAAATCATAAATCCAATCCTCACGTGCTAACAGAGTCGCAATAAAAAGAATTGCGGGAAGTAGTTGAAATATTTCCTGCATTTAAAAAAGAAGGGCTAGGCTGCACTTCGCTAGAAAGGCACAAAATTAAATTAATTGAAGATGCCGAGCCAGTAAAGGACAGATATTATCCGATTTCCCCAGCTGAGCAGGAAATAGTATATAAAGAAATAGATAATATGCTGGACTTAAATGTAATAGAAGAGAGTGAAAGTCCCTAAAGTAATAGAACAACGGTAGTAAGGAAACCGGGTAAAAATAGGTTTTGCTTAGATGCGCGAAAATTAAACAAGCTCACTGTAAAGGATGCTTATCCCCTACAGAATATAGATGGTATTCTTAGCAGAATAGATGAAACGTACTATATAAGTAGTGTGGACCTGAAATATGCGTTTTGGCAAATAGAATTAGATGAAGATAGTAAGCCATACACTGCGTTTACCGTAGCGGGTTGACCACTCTACCAGTTCCGTGTCAATGCCGCACAAAGACTGTCGTCTAATGGACAAAGTAATTGCACAACGTCTGAAGGAAAACGTTTTCGTGTATTTAGACGATTTATTGGTCATATCACATAGTTTTAAAAGGCATTTAAATCTATTAAAGGAGGTGGCGATATGCCTTAAAAATGCAAACCTAACGGTCTAAAAAAATCCTAATTCTACTTCCAACAGCTAAGGTACCTAGGATTCATCATAGGAAGTGGAATGTTAAAAACAGACCCCGAAAAAATTAAAGCGATAAGGGAAATAAAAATTCCAAAATCTCAAATCATCCGCCAACACTACCTTGAGTTGTAAACAACGTGTACTTTTGCTCGCGGATTAATAATTAATTTTTATTTCATTTTAAATAATTTTTTTTTTGACTGACTATGAATGGTCAAAAAAGAAGGAAGTTTTGGGGCAATTGCCCCAAATACAAGATGCCCAAGATAAACGACGGGCCGAGTACCAGCAACACGTTTCATCTGCTGTCCGAAGATGAAGAAGACGATTTATTAAAAAGGAGAAAATTCCACCGATAATTGTGGATTCCAACGTGAGTTTTTCCAAAGTGCTAGGATTAATCGGTGAGAAATTTATGTTCAAAAGGATGTCGATTGGAACTAAAATAATTTCAACCACCATGGCGCTGTATGAAGAGGCTTTAAAAACGCTAAAAAACAACAACATGCATTTCTACACACACGAGGTAAGAGATAGTAAAATTTTCAAGATGGTGCTGTTTGGTCTTCCCCGACAGACGACAACAGCTATAATGGAGGAATTTAAAAGTACGCACAACATTACTCCTGTAAGCGTTAAAGAAATTATTACAAAAAGATCAAACGAAGATAACACACTGTATCTGATCGAATTCGATAGGCAACACGTTTCAAAACGTGAAATTTTTAAAATCAGATTTTTCTGTAACATTGCTGTTTACTGGAGAAAACCTTTTAAGAGTCATAAAGGTCCTACACAATGTACTAAGTGTTCGATGTACGGTCATGGAGCCAAAAACTGCAACAGAGTCAAGGTATGTACAGCTTGTGCGGGTAACCACGATTACGCTGATTGTTCACTAAACAAAGGCTCGCCTGATGGCAGTATAGTGTACAAATGTCATAACTGTACAAATAAAAATTACAGAAATGCAAACCACAGGGCAGATGACCCTAAATGCCCGTGTCGTAAAGAATACTTAGAGATACGACAAAGACTCACCGCAAAAACTAGAATGACTAGTATAAGACATAACAGTAGTTATGTAATAGACGACAGTGATTTCACACAACTATCGAGACAAGAACATCATGGTATTGCACAAAACTCCCGGTTCCAAGGGAAAAATATGTTTTCTGAAGTGACTAAAAGCAAAACACGGGACAACAACAACGAGTTATCCAATGATAAACTATTGGAAATATTTTTTAATGCAGTAGATGCATTGGAAAAATGTCAAACAAAGTTTGACAAATTGAGAGTCTTAGGTATGACGCTTAAACATGCCATATAAAACATTCGTTGTACACAATGTTCATGTTATGCACTGGAACGCTCAAGGCATAACAACCGAGTCAGCAGCTGTACACCTTGAGCAAGTCCTTCACGACAAACAAGTTGATATACTGTTGCTCAACGAGACGTTTTTAAAACCGCATCACAAGCTCCAACTAGGAAGCTACAAAATTTATCGTGAAGACCGGCTATCACACGGCGGAGGAGTACTCATTGCGGTAAAAATAACATAGTTCCTAAGTTATTACCCAAAATTAACACAAAAATCATTGAAAATATTTCTATACAGGTTACTATTAATAGTCGTCCTGTAGTTTTTACTGCTGCTTATAATCCAAATTATACTGTGGACTTTAAGACGGACTTAGACTTACTCACAAACTTCTCTTGTGACTTTTTCATTTTTGGTGATTTCAATGCACATCACACACATTGGAACTGTGTATCTAATAACACAGCCGGTAATGAGCTTTACAGACATTGTTTACTTGCAAACTATTACATTTATTTTCCATTTTCTTTTACCCGATTCGGTCAAAACTTAACCTAGGTCCAGTCCTCTACAGTAAACATTTTACTATCTAATTCCAATATCCCTTTTTCAAACTTAGAGACACACCCAAATATTTTACAGTCAGATCATGTTCCGATTTCCTGTTCCATTTATGGACAGCTTCAAAATAAATTAAATACAGTAGCCTTGTATAATCGTGCAGAATGGACAGCAATTAGAGTTTGGATAGAAAGTGAAATTAGACGACAAAACATTGACCAAACAGAGTGTATTCCTAGCAACGTAGATTTATTGCTAAATAAATTAATATCAATTGTTAACGCTGCATTTAGCAAGATTCCCGTAGGAAGAAAAAACTCGTGGCAGAGAGAAATCTCAAGTACATCTAAGATGCTTATTGCTCAAAGAAATAAATTCAAACGTAGATTTCAGAGATGTAGGGATCCGATTTACAGAGTCCACTTAAACGGTGTATTAAGGCAGTTAACAAGGATAGAAACGAGTCGTTGTCGAGATTTATTTCGAAACTACCCCCGGGATCCAAAAAATTCTGGAAATTAACAAAAGCATTAAAGGGAAAGAACTCGTTTTGCTCAGATCTTAACTGCAATGATGAAATTTTAAAAACTGGTGCAGAAAAAGCTAATGCAATTGCCGATGCTTTTACAACTTTGCTATTTTTTAAACTTTTCATTTGGTTTAATGAAGGTTTAATATAATATCTCCAGTTGTTCTAAGAAATATTTGGGTAAAGTTCCCTGATGATCTGCATTAGCAACAGTGAAATGCGCATAAGAACAAGCTATACCCCTGAATAATCAATTGCAATCTGTTTTTAACAAAATTGTTAATGTTTTACTGAATAAATAAAATATTAATTTTGGGAAAAAGTGCGAATAAAAATTAAAAATACTTAAATTTGAGAGATTCCCATGAAAAGCACCAATTATTAAAAATTTTACGTTGGGCGCCAATTAAAGTAAAAGACATTACTTTCTTGTTTGAGTACTTGACTGCAACTGAATTTATTTTATTATTTCTTTAACTTTACAATTTTAATGTGTTTATATTTTTGCTTACTATAACTTTTCTTATTGTTACTACATATTTTGGATTTGGATTGCAGACATATGTCAGCAATATTATAATTTTAAAGGTAAGTAAAAGTAAATTGATAATTAGCGGAAAAGGTAAGTAAATGAACATTTAATTATTTTAATGATTGTGAAGCTAATTTTTGTTTTCTTAACTCTTCCCCTCTTAAATTCCAACGTCCGCGTTGGATGGGCAATGCGTGTAAGTACTTGATGCCTCAACCGGGGTTTCCAGCTTTACGTCGGTCTTAATTTTCAAAGTAGATTTTCTTCTCATTAACTTCAACATTATACCAAATATTAATACCATCGTTAAAAGTCCGAACAATCCAATGCCAATTTTATGATTTGTAACTAGCTTTTTAATCTCGTCAACGTTGTTAATGTGTAGTTCTTTCAGCATTTCCAGTGATAGCATTTCTTCATATCTTTCTATAGTATTAGGTGCTTTTACTACAGCCGGTAAAGGTTTCATCATGGTTATTTCCTTATTGAAGTATGACCTTTCATCTATGGTAATCGTGGTGTTGTGATATTTTACGATATAGGTTCCATGCAATAAGACTTCCTTATTTTGTACCAATATTGACCCATTATAGCCGTTTAAAAATATTACTCCAGGTGATATTTCGATTACTGATGGTATATGCTGATAGTTTGTCGTAGGGCATTTGGATGGCATGCCATGTAATAGTTTTGGTAAACAATTTGATTTTGTTATGGATTTTACAAATGGATACATCATTAAATATTTTACAAGGTTTTTTAATTTCAAAAATATAATTTTTACACAGTATGAACTTTTCATTGTATAATTTAATTGTTACATTTAAATTATTTTTTACAGATTTTATAAATAGGCTTTTACATGTTTCTCTTTCTGTTATAGGCAAATCAATCATGTAAAGGATTGTAGTTTTATTCATCCCAATCTTCACCTCTCTAAACTCCAAAGCCTCAATTAGATTGACATAGGGCATATTTAGTTCATTGAAGTGTCTTCTAGTCATATTCAGTTCGTATTCAGATAAAATAAAAGAATTTATAATTCCTGCTTTTGCCCACTGAATTGAGTAACCAAGATTTGTAAGTTCATTTTTAACTATCTCCAATTTTCTTTCTACGTCCTTTACGATTTCACGTTCAAATGCATCGTTCGATCCTATGTTATTTTTAATGCTGTTGGTTATATTGGTTATCTCTTGTATTCTTGTGTCTATTGCTCTATTTATTATGATTTGTTTGTCGTTGTTTTCTAAGAGTCTGTTCATACTGTCTGTCACTATTTTGAAGTCCTCATAGTCTGGCGAACCTGCCACCCACTTCCATAATGTACCCAAAGCTTTTATTGATCTCAGTTCGCGCCTGGATCTCAAATTGGCAATTAAATCATATAAAACCTGTATTTAATGCAGTAAAAATTCATAACTTTTATTTTTCTTTCCTATGTCTTGTCTTATAATGGTTTCGAGTTTATCAATTGTCCTTTCATATAGTCCAAGATCTATTACATGGATTAGTTTAAAGTCTCCGGCAACCAGTTTTGTCGTTCCAGTCTCTACTGTCACAATTTGCGCGCTCGTGTAATCCAAAATCTGTACTTCCGTTTTAATTACTTTTATCATTAGTCTGGAAAACAAAATATCATTTTTTTCATTAAATTTTTGTGAACTATACGGTTTGTTGTTGTCAAAATTGTTCCTCCTCTGTCTTCTTTTACTATTTCAAATTTGTATCTAGGTGTCAGTTTGTTTCCTATTCTTTTGTTGTTTTTAACAAAAATTACGTCATTGTCCTTGTAAGTCTTTCTTTTAGTTTTCCTCTTGCTGTGATGGTCTAAATCTTTTTCCTGTTTTTCAGTCAAGCTCTGTATAATTTTTAGTCTGTCTTGTTTTAAGGATGTTGGGTCTTTGTTTCTACCGAAAAATACTTCTATTGGTTTTCTATTTATTGTAGAATGGATAGAGTTGTTGTATTTATTCAGAGAGTTGTTCAAAATGTCCTCAAAAGAAATATAAACCTTTTCAGCATTCATACACCCCATAATTTCCGTTAGGGTTGAATGGAAACGTTCCACTTGACCATTTACAGAACTGGTGTAAGGTGGTGTTTTATAGATATTAATTCCTAGTTGATTTTCTAACATAAAAGTTATAGAAGCTGAATTAAGGGATTTCTCATTGTCAATAACAACATTCTCGGGGGTACCAAAAGAAGTTAGCAACTCCTGCAAAGGAAGTTTTATATCTTCTGAGGGTGGCGTTGGCTCAGGTAGTAAGCACGTTGACTACAAACCGAAGGACCTGGGTTCAAACCCAGTGTCAGACAGAACCATGAAATAAAAACACCGCGCATTTCTCTGATGTGCATTGGTGTGTCAGTTGTTGGCGGAACGTTTCAGTGGCGAAGGCATGGTCGCTGGTCACTGAACAGTACCAACTTCAGCTGAAACTAATTCCAATGTAACATCAGAGCGCCCTCCTTCGTTGGTACTGAGTAGCACAATCAACGGCGAAGTAAAATAAAATTAATAAAAAGAAATGGCTACTAAACTAAACACAGCTTCAAAACTCGTAATGTCCTCCTCGCCACCAGAGGCGCTTCAACACTGCTCTACGAATAAACGTGCAGAAAAAAAAGCAGAGTTGTAAAGAACGAATGAAGCTTCACCTCCTTTCATATCTATCACTATCCCTCTCCACTAGTTCCAGCACAATGCATTGCATGTGTAGGGGTCATCATCCCCTGAGTGCTGGTCCAAGATAAAAAAAAATCTTCTGTTGCTCTTGACTTGACTATTCTTGCCTCGGCGTACTTGAAACATTTATCTATTGCGGTCAGAATAACTCTATTGTTTGTATGGTAAATGTCTATGTGTACGTATTGTCCTGGATATTGAGGAATAGGTGTTTTCCCTAAAACTATGTTATTTGGATGACGGTCGTATTTGTTTTCACATTTTTTACACTGTTTCAATATTTTCTTTATCTTTGCATGCATTTGGGGGAAATAAAATTTAGTAAGTAATTGAAGTTTGTTTTCCTTTGGGTTTCTGTGTGCTCGTCTATGTTCGTTAATAATTTCAGTCTCCTGTTCAATGTCCGATATCAAATCTTTAACCATAGTCCTGGTGTACTTTGTGCGAAATTTAGATAAGTAGGTTGACCGTAAGTCTACTTCGTGTCTACTATTATATGTCTCTGGTATGTGGGAAATATAATCTCAAAGTTGTATGAGGGCACCTCGCCTTTCCAGATTATAATTTGGTTCTTAAACGCATTTAGTGGAGAATCTGTAAACTGAATTAAATTTTGCGCCAAGCT
Source organism: Gymnocheta viridis (assembly GCA_956483585.1). Taxonomy (NCBI): domain Eukaryota; kingdom Metazoa; phylum Arthropoda; class Insecta; order Diptera; family Tachinidae; genus Gymnocheta; species Gymnocheta viridis. The sequence continues at coordinate 60,114,575 of OY101442.1, read as the reverse complement.
TTCATGACTATGCTGTGTAACAGTCAGTGAATTCACTTCCACAACTTGTGGAGGTATTGACAACGCATCGGCCTCGGTATTACTACTGCCGGGTTTATATTTAATTTCATAGTTATATTCTTCTAAGGTGGCTTTCCATCTTTTCAATTTACTATTCGTGTTCTTATTTCCAAGGTTGTAAGTTAACGGTTGATGGTCAGTAAAGATCTTTACAGTTACTAAACCATACAAATAGTTTCTCAGCGAACCCACACTATCGCAAGCATCTCTTTCTCATTGTTACAACTTTGATATTTTTTAAACTTTTCATTTGGTTTAATGAAGGTTTAATATAATATCTCCAGTTGTTCTAAGAAATATTAGGGTAAAGTTCCCTGATGATCTGCATTAGCAACAGTGAAATGCGCATAGGAACAAGCTATACCCCTCAATAATAAATTTCAATCTGTTTTTAACAAAATTGTTAATGTTTTACTGAATAAGTAAAATATTAATTTTGGGAAAAAGTGCGAATAAAAATTAAAAATACTTAAATTTGAGAGATTCCCATAAAAAGCACCAATTATTAAAAATTTTACGTTGGGCGCCAATTAAAGTAAAAGACATTACTTTCTTGTTTGAGTACTTGACTGCAACTGAATTTATTTTACTATTTCTTTAACTTTACAATTTTAATGTGTTTATATTTTTGCTTACTATAACTTTTCTTATTGTTACTACATATTTTTCTTAGTAAATAAAGAGTTTATTTTTTAACAATTTTGTATGTTTATTAAACTAAATTTCGATTGCAAACATTTGTCAGCAATATTATAATTTTAAAGGTAAGTAAAAGTAATTTGATAATTCGCGGAAAAGCTAAGTAAATGAACATTTAATTATTTTAGTGATTCTGAAGCTAATTTTTGTTTTCTTAACTTTTATGAAAATAAGTTTATAATGAATGAAATTTAAAACGTTCTGTTTTCTTGAGACCCTGTTACAATAAAATGTAGGGATGATGGATTGAGCTATAGAATATGCAGGTAGCAGACAAATACACATAAGAGAAAAACATCTAGTCGAAGAAAAGCATACAAAATATATATTTTTTCCAGAATAAATAAGAAAGAAAACGGTTATTAATCAAAAAACTTGAAAAACCTGTTTTCACGCGCTGGTAGACAAAACAATATCTAGAATATTCACAAAATAAAATATGGACAAATTGGCCCGAAAATTGTTGGTAGTGAAAAAATTGGAAAACCTATGGAAAATATTATAGGTCGATAAATTAAAATGTCAGGCAGCCAGACAGAAATTAAAAACTAGTCAAACTGTTCACAAGAAAATAAAGGAAGAAAAAAATTATTAAGTGATAAAAAATAAGTGAAACTAAAATAAATAATTATATAGACTATTTTATTTGTTCCGGACAGTCGGAAAAAAATATAAATAAAAGTAGTGCGCAGAAAACCCGAAGTCCTTAGATTGGGTATTTCAGGATATTTTTTTTTAAACATAAAAATTTTTTTAAACACTTTTTGTTTAAAATTTTTTTGTTCAGTGTTAATTTTAATAAAATATTATATTGATAGCTGGCTACAACAAAGGTAGTGAAGGTAAAGGCAATAGCCTGCCAAGGAAAAAACCTGTCCTTCAGAAAATAGCAGAGAAGGTTGTATTTAAAAGAGGAAAAAAGGATCTAAAGAACCCCTAACTTGGTAGCCAGGTAAAGATTTTTATTCCAATATTCATATAAAAGCTGTGGAACGAAGAACATAAGTAGTAAGACGGGAAATATTTTAAGAAAAAAAAGAATAAAACAAAACAAAAAAAGAAAGTAAAATTTACCTAAATAAAAAAATCACAAAAAAAAGAAAAATTATTAATTAAAAAAAAACTCAGTGAAATTTAGTAGTAATTTAAAAGCAAAGTTTAATGTATTAAACATATTAAATGTATAATCATGTATTCATTTTAATTTTTATATTATTGTAGTTAGTTGATTTGTATTATAATTTTTTTTTGTATGTATATTAATTTTAAGGTTATCCCCTGAAGTAGGTTAGGATTTTTGGTTTAATTTTATTTGCGTTACTAGCCGTTAAAGTTACACGGGAGTCCGTAAGATTGCGTTCGTGAGTTATATTTCCCTTTTGTTATTAAAAGCTCAAATCAAAAAAGAAAAAAAATAGATTTTTGTTTTATACCGTAGAGAGGTCTTGAAATTAATTGAAGTGAAAACTAACCTTAGGGAGCTCCCTCAGGGTAGATTGGATTTATGGAGGTATTAAAATATATAATAAAAGCAGAAAGAGATTAAATTGTTTGATTTGAGGTAGTAAACACAGGAAAAAACCCTAAATTTTGTCAAAATTGTAAAAAAAGAAATAAAACCTAATAACGCATGAAAATAAGCCAGGATTTTAAATGATAAAATAGAGAAATAAAGGTATAAGGAAAAAATATAGAATTAGAAAAAATACTAAGATTGAATTAAAGCGTATATAAGAAAAAAAACAGAAGGAAATATATTACTTTTTTGTCGTTGAATTATGTATTTAAAATTTTCATAAGTAAAACTATAAATATATATAATTATTAGACTTTAAGTATGAAGAACACTTTAAATAAAACATGTAAACAATTTAGTTAAGGAATCGGATAGATGTCTGCTTAATTAATTTAAGATACGGGCGATGATGAAAATGTAAGGAAGGTAATAATCTGATTAAAAGAGGGTCGCTGGAAATATGATTTCTTGGACTGCTTCGCGACAAGGTAGGGAGGGCGTTAGCTGGGAATAACATCTGTCTCTGGGTGTTGTGTCATGTGGTATATTAAAGTGTAGAAAGTTTTATTTGTGTTAAGAAAAAATATAATGTTTTGTGTTAGGATACGCGAATGGTGGGAAGGGTTGGAACCTCCTGAGCAAAGATATGAGCTATATGAGTCAAAAGCTTAAAATTCAAAAACGCAAGCGCGTAGAACGCGTGGTGTGGGTTTTCAGCGTTCTATTATATTAAGATTTTATAGATATATATTTACAAATAGAAAATGTTGTTCAATTGTTATGTAAATATTATTTTATTTTATTTATTATGTTTTGTCCTGAAGGGTCAGGTAAATATTAACAATAAATTGTATAAGTTTTTTAAGCTAACTTTCATCGCGGGCTTTGAGCGCGGCGACCGAATCAAGAAATTCTGTAACGAAAAAACCTAACACTAAGTTTGTTTTGAATCGCCTAACGTATGTTAACCCCTAAACTGTGTTATTTATTTCATTAACATACAGTATTGCTAGAACAGATTTTTACATGTATATAGTGAGAATGCCAAATATATGAGTAATAGTTGAATGACTTACTTAAAATGCAAGACGGTATTATAATTCAATACATATATAATTTAATACACCTTAAGTTGGCACACTTAAAGTTCGAGCACTTATAACAACGCTTAGTTAAATTACATACAAGTAATTGTGTATTCTCGCTTACCCATCTTTTTGCTTAGTCTTAAGATTTATTATCATATACAAAACTGTAATTATTAATTATATTAAATAAAGATAGCAGTTTAATATCAGCAACGACTAAGAAAAGTCCATCTTTTATTATTAAAGTTCGGCACGGAACGCCGAACTTAACATGGCGACCGTGACAGAGAAAAGTAAATCGGAAAGGGTAGTGCAAGTTAAAATTAAATATTAAAAAAAAAAAATCATATTAAAAATAACATAACATTTAAAAAAAAACAAATATATAAAAAGTATCCTTTGTATCAATCAAAAGTGAGAAAAAAAAACAAAATCAAACAAACTGAATAAACAAAAATTATAATAAAAATGACGTGGTGGAAAAAAAATTTGCAGACAATCCCGTTACTTGTGGCGGGTTATGAAGTCGGTAAATCCACGGAAGACAATAGTAATAAAGAAGTAGTAGAATTACTACGTAACAATTTAAAAGTGAACAGTGAAGTAACTACAACTACAACCAAAAACGAAAACATGAATTACATCGAAACATTATCGATAATAGCAGTTATCAGCATAGCCGTTATCTACGTAATGAAGATGATACTTAAAGCCGTAAATAGAAATAGAAACACTGCCGCACACCAACAACAGATATAAGAAGCCAATAATCAAATATAAGAAGAAACAAAGACGATTTTTAAAGCTGTAAAAAGAAATAGATACGCTGCCGCACCCCATCAACAGATATAAGAAGAGCCAATATTCAAATATCAGAAGAGACAAATGTAAGCTTAGAAATTATTTTATTTTTATTTTTAGATATACAGTTTTTTTTATTAAAGATTTTGGTTTTATTTAAAAATTGTGAATTAAAATACAAAACAAGCACAATATATAATCATGATTGCAAAGTTTATTTTAAAATTAAAAAAAAAATGCAATGGGAAAGTATTTTGCAAAGTTTAGAGCCATTGGAAATTAAATTTAAACAAACTTATAAATGTATAAATCAAAATAGGCCAATAAAGCCAGAAACATTAGATAAACATATCCAAACTTTAATAGATACCTTTAATGCTATTAGGGCAACACTACACAGACAATATGACAGGTATTCTAAACCTCACAGAGAACAAGCTAATGAAATATTTCATACATATAGGGATCAATTGATAAAAGCATTTCACAAACATAACATTAATATTAAAGTCCCACTGGTATTAACCTGTGAGATAGATAGGGAAATTACTGAGACGGACGAAAGCGACAAGGAAGATTCACAAACGGAAACCTATAGGGAAATAAAAACAAACATCATGACACGAACGGAGGATGATGTCATGGACAAAACCACTAAAATTGTCCCCGTATTTGATGGTAATGTCAATGAGTTACAAAGTTTCCTAGATGCATTAACGCTTATCGATAGAATAAAGGAAGCACATGAAGAGGTTGCAATTGAGGTGATAAAAACTAAATTGAAGGGACATGCAAGAAATTTAGTTACAAATGAAAATACCATCCAAGCTATTAAGGCTAAACTACAATCATCAGTACAAGGAGAATCGTCAGAATTACTGTGTTCAAAACTCATGAATATAAAACAGCAATCGAAATCCGCTACTGCATATGCAGAAGAGATTCAGGAAATTACAAAAAAACTAAGTGGTGCCTATTTACGGGAAAGTTACCCGCATGATATTGCCGAAAAATTGATAAAGCAGAATGCAGCCAAAACCATTTCTCGAAACGCCGCAAGTGATGAGGTCAAACTTATCATTAAAACAGGAAATTTCATGTCTCTGAATGAAGTCATATCCAAATTCATAGAGGCTAGCACAGAGACTTCCATTTCAAACTCATCGGTGTTTTATTTCAAGCGTCGTGGCTCTACTAATCCGAATTATGGGAATAACGGGTTCAATAACCGCGGACGTGGCCAAAACCGGCATCGGAATAACAATTCCAGAAATTATAATGATAACTTTAACAATGGGCGACGCGGTAACCAAGGCAACAACTATAGAAATCAATCCAATCGGCAACAAACCAGAGGGCGAGTAAGAATGACACAGGAAGTCTCGGAAAACGGGACTTCCCCCCAAAGTTCGGGGGGTCATCACGAAAATTAAATGAGCACAAAATGAATATTAAATCAATATTCCACTTAAATCTCAATTTAAGTAGTTTTATTGAAATTCAAATATCGACTAATAACAATTGAAGTACATTTCTGGTGGATACCGGAGCAGACGTCTCACTAATTAAAATCGGTCCACTAAGGTCGTTAAAATTCAACACGAAAAACATTATCCAAATATCTGGAATCGGAAAAGGAGTTATTAAATCCCTAGGAGAAATTGAAATTGATTTAAAAGTGAAAAACTTTCTAATTCCTCATAGATTTCATGTAATAGCCGATACGTTTCCAATACCATTTCAAGGTATACTACGATTAGATTTTTTAAAAACATATAATGCAACTATTCAATATGGTCAAGATGCAAACTCAAATTAACTCTCGTTAAGACCATATAATTTAAAATACCCCATAAATATTCCACTACTGGAAAGTTTAGGTGGTGGTGCTATAATAATACCAGATCGAGCTGAAGTTTTCAGGGCTATAACAATTAACAATGAAGTTTCTGATTTGGTAGTCCCAAGCCAAACAATAGAAGATGGAATATTTGTAGCTGAATGCATAGTATCAAACAAATTTCCATACGTAAGAATTGTAAAAACAAATTCTAAAAACAAAGTTTTAAACGGAATACCAATAAAATATGAAAAACTGTGTGACTATGAAATCCTTAATACACTTAATGTTGATAGTAAAAGAAACCAAATAATTTTGGAAAAGTTGACAAACAGATTTCCTGAAATTGTTAAATCTGAATTGACTCAATTATGTTCAAAATATATTGATATTTTTGCTTTGGAAAGTGATAAGATAAGTACAAACAATTTTTATACACAAAAATTAAGAGTTTCCGATCATAATCCTGTATACATAAAAAATTATCGTACGCCACACTCACAAAAGGATGAGATAACAAGGCAGGTTGAAAAACTTAGGCAAGACGGAATAATTGAACCATCGGCTTCCAATGATAATAATCCTATTATGCTCGTACCAAAGAAATCATTGCCTAACAACCCTAACAAACGATGGCGTTTAGTTGTTGATTACAGGCAAATAAATAAGAAGTTAATAGCAGACAAGTTTCCATTACCCAGAATTGAGGATATTTTGGACCAATTGGGAAGAGCAAAATTTTTCTGTTGCCTAGATTTAACCTCTGGATTTCATCAAGTCGGATTAGATGAAGAATCGAGAGACATTACTTCATTCTCAACAGAGAATGGTTCATATCGGTTCACCCGTTTACCTTATGGTTTAAAGGTAGCCCCAAATTCTTTTCAGAGAATGATGAATCTAGCATTTTCAGGTATGGCTCCTTCAAAAACTTTTATATATATGGATGATGTCATTGTCACAGGATGTTCGATAAACCACATGTTTAAGAACTTGGAAATTGTTTTTCAAAGATGCAGGGATTGTAATTTAAAATTACATCCAGACAAATGCACATTTTTCAGATCCGAGGTTACGTATTTGGGTCATAGATGTACTGATAAAGGTATTTTACCAGACAGAAGCAAATACGATTCAATTAAAAACTACCCCAGACCTACTAATGGGGATGAGGTTCGTCGATTTGTAGGTTTCTGTAATTATTACAGACGCTTTATACCAAATTTCGCATTCTATTCTGTACATTTAACTAAACTGACTAGAAAGAAAGAACCCTTTATATGGTCGGCTGACTGTGAGCAGGCCTAAAAACAACCCTACTTTCCCCACAAATTCTTCAATATCCAGATTTTGATAAAACATTCTATATAACTACAGATGCGAGTAAAATCGCATGTGGTGCAATATTATCACAGGAAAGAGATGAGATGCAGTTGCCTATAGCATATGCGTCACGTGCATTTACAAACGGGGAATCAAACAAAGCCCCAATAGAGCAAGAATTAATAGCAATCCAATGGGCAATTAATCACTTTCGACCCTACATATATGGGAAAAAATTTATAGTACGTAGTGATCATAAGCCACTAACATATTTATATTCCTTGAAAAACCCATCCAGCAGATTGACAAGAATACGTCTGGACCTGGAGGAGTATGATTTTGTTATAGAACATATTAAAGGTAAAGACAATTCAGGAGCGGACGCGCTATCTCGAATTACCTTTAATGATATTAAATCAATACCTTCAATTAACAGTGTTTTTATGGTAACCACCCGCGCACAATCACGAAACAAAACTGAGGAGAAAATTAAGAAGGATAATAGACTAATTACCGAAAAGCCTAAAGTCTTCGAAACTATTGGCTTCGATTGCGTAAAAAAGTGGGTCAAGGTTAGGGTAAATATAGACGGAAAAACCCCCACACTAAATTTTAAACGAGGTAAAAAGATGCTAGTACCAAAAATTAATATACAAAACACTTTTGCTAATGGAAATATCGAGCTAGATCAATTTTTTCCAATTCTTGAAAAGGAAGCAATAAGTAGAAATTTTAATAAAATATAAATAAATTTAAATGATAATTTATTTGGCCTCGTATCAATTGAACAATTTAAACAAAAAGCCAACCAACATGTTAACAAATTACAAATAGCGCTAACACCCAAAATATGCATAATAACTAACAAAGATGAACAAAAATATTTATTAGAAAAATTCCATGATAACCCTCTTTTTGGAGGACATCCTGGAACAACTAGATTACTTAAGAAACTTAGACAATTTTATTATTGGAAAAATATCACTAAGGATGTGAAACAATACGTAAGAAAATGTGTTCAATGTCAAACCAATAAAACAACGAAACACATAAAACCAGAAATGATTATAACCCCAACACCACGGAAACCCTTTGAAACTGTAATAATAGATACGGTAGGGCCCCTTCCTGTATCAGAAAATGGTAATCAATACATTGTTACAATAATATGTGATCTTACTAAATATTTAGTAGCAATACCAGTAACTAATAAAAACGCCAAAACCATAGCTAAAGCATTAATGGAGCATTTTATATTAATTTATGGACCCATGAATAAAATACTTAGTGACATGGGTACCGAATACAATAATCAAGTTCTTGTGGAACTTCTTACACTTTTGAAAATAGAAAAAGCAACATCTGCCCCTTACCACCATCAAACAGTAGGAACAGTTGAAAGATCACATCGCACCTTTAATGAGTACATACGCTCATACATTCACGCATCCAGGAACGATTGGGATGAATGGATAAAGTATTTTGCGTATGCTTTTAATACTACACCCTCAACAGTTCATGGGTACTGCCCGTTTGAATTAATTTTTGCAAACCTACCAAATCATAATCCACTGACACAATTCGATAAAATAGATACAATATATAATTTTGATGACTATACAAAAGAGGTAAAATTCCGTTTACAAACAGCATTAAATAGGATACAACACTTAATTGACAAAACAAAACATTACCAAAAATATTCACATGATCAAAACACAAACAATACTAAAATTACAATAGGTCAAGAAATATTCATTAAAAATCACACAGCACACAAATTAGAACCAATTTACAAAGGGCCTTTTAAAGTTATTGATATTGATGATAAAAACAATGTATTTGTAAACATAAAGGGAAAAAATCAAAAAATTAATAAACAAAATATAAAGATTTTTAATAAATAATTTTAATAATTTTCTATATGCTATTGCTACATTTAGAAATTCAAACAATACTAATTTAAACTAAATTTATATAAAAAAAAGAGATACAATTTTAATGTTACGACAAAATTATTGTTACTTATTATCTTTAGTAAAAGTATTAAACGAATATTATAACATTTACAAAGAAAGTTCTTATTGACATCACTTGATCAATGATCTCCATAAGAACTTTCTATTCAAAAGGGGAGGCATAGTGAGAATGCCAAATATATGAGTAATAGTTGAATGACTTACTTAAAATGCAAGACGGTATTATAATTCAATACATATATAATTTAATACACCTTAAGTTGGCACACTTAAAGTTCAAGCACTTATAACAACGCTTAGTTAAATTACATACAAGTAATTGTGTATTCTCGCTTACCCATCTTTTTGCTTAGTCTTAAGATTTATTATCATATACAAAACTGTAATTATTAATTATATTAAATAAAGATAGCAGTTGAATATCAGCAACGACTAAAAAAAGTCCATCTTTTATTATTAAAGTTCGGCACGGAACGCCGAACTTAACATGTAGGAAAACACAAAATGGCGTACTTACGAGCAATCGTGGTTGACAAAAAAATGATATACACAAACAAACAGACAACAGACGGTATTTTCCAGATATTTAGAGGCTATCGAGTCTCAAACTTATGTTTCTTATTTCAGTTACTATAAACCATTGTAAGATAATAAAAATATTATTATATTATTATTATAATATTATTTAATTCAAACTTCTCTTTCGCAAGCCTTAGTTTGCTGAAAATAACACAATGCTTTTATTTCTGTTTTTAAAGCATTTTTTATGATTTCATATAAAAAATACGCACATTTTTTTATTTGTCTACACATTCATTGCCAAAATGTCTTTCGAATAAAATATGAACATTTTTAACGAAAGGAAAGATTTGCGAACACGAAATAGGCAAAAAATGTACGTACGATCGGAAATAAATTTGCAATAATCTATTGCACAGCTTCTTTTGCTCGAAAAACAGTGGCTTCGTTAGGGAGACGGAAAGAACGTTCTATACCTAGATCATCCGAAAAGACTCCAGAGCCGACATCGCAGACCATTCTTGATCCATCAGAATGTGATGTCGTATTGCCTTACTATTGTACCTCCCTTCCACTCCCGCCTGGAAGGAATTAGGACTTTGAACACTCTATCAAAGTCCAGACGAGGCACCACGTAATCAGTAGAATTCCTCAGCGTATACGGGTAGTTGATCCAGGATTCTGGCGTGACCATACGACCTTGATCTCCACCGCCCAGAAGCCGCTAATCTTGCTGCGCTGCTTGAGGATACCGCCAGTACATGAAGGTCAATCGGAATAAGGTTTAGTATAGCATTCAGAGCCTCCGAAGTAAAGTAAAGTTTCTCTACCACGTATTTCTTACCACCATACTACAGAGCCGTAAGTCAGTAATGGAAGTGCAATTGCTGTATACATCCATTTAAGCATGTTGGGGTTGCACATTCAGTTTCCACCAAAGTTTTGGGCTGCCATACGTCCTGGTTTTCCAGGATTGTCCTGGTTTTAGACCAATTGTACTGGTGTCCTGATCCACCCTTAAATTGTCCTGATTTTTTGATACAGGTCAATGCAGCAAAAATTTGATTTTTGCTGATTTTTGTTATGAACAGAGTTTAAGCTTTCTGTTATAACGGGTATTTACATGAAGCAACTAATCGATTTCAATAAAGTTAAACGAGAGCCAACTCTGATTGAATTGCTGTTTTCGCGTTGAGCTGGAGTTTCAATATCTGGTGAGTTCCCATCTTTATTTTTATTTTATTTGTTTAAAATATTACTTTTTTATTTTAAAGGAAATGCTTAAAAGACAGTGCAAGTTCCTGGCCAGGTACACGACTGAGTGGAGTTTTATAAAAAGAGGCAAAAATGATTATGAAGCTCATTGTATGGATTGTGGAAGTGATATTTGCATTGGCAATGGTTGTAATTGTGGCAAGCATTCAAGACCATATCAGAAGCGCTAAACATTCATCCAAGTTATCTATTTCGTCACAGTCAAAAGAAATTTGTTCTTTTATGATAAAAAAAAATACAAAACTTGAGCGTTTGATACATGTTGCAGAACTAACGAGCGCCTTCAGGATAATCAATCATCATCACTCATTCAACTCTATGGATTGTTCAACAAAACTTGATTCCTTATTATATCCCGATTCAGAAATTGCTTCAAAACAATCTAACGCCAGAACCAAAGCTACTGCTCTTATAAGGAATGTTTTGGCACCACACTCAGTTGCAGAATTTATCTCAGTGCTTAGATATGTTCCATACTATGGAATATCTACTGATTCTAGTAACCACAAAGCTGAGAAAGTCTTCCCTCTTGTTATCCATTATTTCACCGAAACGCATAGCTTAAACATTAAACTACTAAAAATAAGCTCATTACCCAATGAAACATCAGACACAATTGCAGAATTTTGCGTCGATTCCTTAAGAAGTGCTAGCATTCCACTGGAAAATCTTACTGCAGTTGGAGCTGATAATACAAATACTAATTTTGGGGGTAGACAAAGGCATGGCGTAAATAACATTTTTTACAAGTTGATGGGCGTATTGGGTAGAGACATAGAGGGAATTGGTTGCTCGGCTCATTTTCTTCATAATACGCTTTAAGTGCTGCAGATGTGCTCTCAATTGATGTTGAATCAGTTGTCCTGAAGATTTTTAAGTATTTTTGTATATACACGGTAAGAACTGAACGACTTAAAGAGTTCTGTGAAAATGCAAAAATTACGTTTAACACAATCCTTTCACATACAAGGATTCGGTGGTTGTCATTTAAAAACAATTTTATAGGAATGCAAACACAAATAGCTTTGAATGTGTTAAAAAAAGTGCTTCGGATAAAAACCAAATTCCAGCTTTTGAAAAGGATACTAAAAACTTTTTTACAACTACAATTGCTTACTTAAAAGACTGGCTATATGAAATTTTTTATTGGATGACACTACATAATATTCCTGAATGGACGGGCGTTCAAAAAACAATTACTTTTTTGCATGAAAAATATGTATTCATGTCTGATGAATGTTTCGAAGAAGTTTTATATCTTAAATAATTTTTATATAAAAATCAAGAAGCTTTAAAAAAGAAAGAAACATTAGAAAACTGGTTATATGTTTTCGAAAAAACTTCTGAACAAGAAAAAAAGAAAAATTTATTAATGATGGAACAATATTTATACGCAATGCCGAGTCATAACGCTCACGTAGACCGTGTCTTTTCTTTAATATCTGCACAATGGAATAAAGAAAGAAACTCTTTAAAGACTGAAACACTGGAAAGCATTATCCAGTGTAAATTTAATTTTAATATGACATGCTGTGATTTTTATAATTATATAAAAGATGAGAATGAAGTTCTACAGAAAGTGCAATCTTCACAAAAGTATTGAGTATTTATAATATTTTAAGGATCTTTTTAAATGAATTTTTATTTCTGTTTATAGTTTTGTTATGTATGAATTACATGTTAAGTTTTGTATCTATTGTTGAACCTAAACTATATGTTTGATACATGTATCAAAATAAAAATTTGTTGGGGTTTATTTATATACGTATGATTAGTAGTTGGAATATGTAATGTTCGTTTGTGATTTGTATTATAAGGCTCCTGGTCGATGGGTTCAGACTTCTGGCAGCCCTAGTCTAGTATAACTCCTAGATATTTTGCGTTGTCCGATAGGGACAGTTCATGATTTTCCAACCGAGCAAGTATAAAGTTCTGTACCTTGGTCTTTGTAGTATATAGCATTACTTCCGATTTGTATGGGTTCACTCCTAGCCCACAGTCTGAAGCCCAGTTACTGAGTGTGCCCAAAGCGCTGGACATGATATCGCTAATCACGTCCGTGAACATCCCTGAGACGAACTTTAACCCCCACGGCATCTAATCTGAAGAGTATTGTGTTAACAACAAGAAGCCAGAGCACCTCTGCATGCCCATTTAGACCTCTCGCTGTTACCTAATTTTGCGGTGACATTTCTTGCCCCCAGCATGATTATTATCCAGTGGATTATGTAATCATCTACATCATTGTCCCGAATGGCTGTCACCGACACATTATTGAATGCACCTTCTATGTCTAGGAAGGCAGCCAGAGTGTATTGTTTATGCTCCAGGGATCTCTCTATGAAACTTACTACTTCGTGTAGAGCTGTTTCTGTAGAGCGTGCCTTAAGGTAGGCATACTGGCTATTTGAGAGCCATGACGATCCTAAAAGCCTAATATGAGTGTCTATTATTCTTTCCAATATCTAATGGCTTCTATTACCAATCTTCGGAATGAATACGACTCTGAATTTTTTCCAGCTAGTGGGTACGTAGCTAAGAGAGACAGAGTTTATAGAATTTGGAAATCCAGGGGATGATGAAGCTTTTCGCGCTCTGTAACATCTTTTGCATGATGCCATCCGGACCTGGCGATTTAAACGGTTAGAAACTGTCAATTGCTCATGTTATTTTATCTAAGGATACTACCTCATTATTTACAGTCTTTTGTTGCCCACTGATATAGATGCTCGCACCAGGTATGCCCTTACAGCCAGGATAGTGGGTATTGAGTAGTTTGTCTACGGATTCCGCGGAGGAATCTGACCAGGATCCTAGCAAGCCTTGCAGAATCTCTGGTACTATCTATAGATTCACAGAAATTTCTTCATGAGTTACGTTTGGCGATTTTTGTGGCTTTTTATAGTCTTTAAGCTTATCGCGATATTGTGGCAACCTCAATTTATTCTCGTAGCTGGTGTTGAAGGCCCTACGTGTCTCTTTGCGTAGAGTGGATAGTTCCGAATTCTACCACGGAGGATAGCTCTTCCTAGCTTTTGCTATGGGACAGGAGATCTCAAACGTTCTAGTAATAGCCTTGTTGTAAATCTCCACATCGTGTTAAAATCCCTCTGTCATATTCTCGATCTCTGAGACTCGCTTTTGTTGAACTTATTCCAATCTGTTCTCTTCGGATTTCTAAAGTAATATTTATGTTTGTTTTGTAGTCTGACCTCGAAAAGTATCCAATTATGATTCGAAAAGGATCTCTTATTGGAGGCCATCCATTTGTCTATCAGAAAGCTAAATTTATCGTTCGTGAGCATAATGTCCAGAACCTCTTCCCACGCAATAAACCTAGCCGAACTCGGAATGATAAATGTCGGCGAGTTACTGGAGTTACAAATAGTTAAATTAATCTAGTTAATGGATATGCTCACCTCTGTCATTGATTTCACTGCTGCCACATACTGTGTGCCTAGCATTTTCTTTACAGCATAGGATGACGTCTTCATTAGCACCTATGGATGACATAACCACTTTCACTTCATCTGGTGATGTTTTTTTGTCATGTGTCATGTATCACGATGCTATAAGGAAGCTCCTTTCTTCCGGCAGCTCGACCTTAGCAACTGTTAGGTCCGCTGAGCTGAGCTGTGAACAAAGAAAGATTTTGATATCTTTTTTGGCTATTAGGCATGATCTTGGCCTACCGTGTCCTTTGGCATACTTTGGAGTTCTTCAGATTTATTTGAGCGATTCGAGTCGCTATTTTGGTGCTGCTTATTTCGTAGCAGGCTCGGCATCTGCTTGCCAACCAAAAGGTTGCTGGCGGCCTCGACGACGCATTGTGGCGCCTTTTCCCAAAACCCGTGGCAAAAATACAAAATTTGATGATAAAATTTTGTAAAATGAATGAACACATCGTATAAAGAACTTCTTACTGATCCCAATTCAAAAACGTTTTTTTAATTGCAATAAAATTATAGCTGGTGGAGCTTCTTAAAGTCTACATTTTTTTAGAAAGCCAAAAAAGACGATATTTAAAAAAAAACTTTAGAATTGAAGTGTCAGAAAAATTGCCATTTGATCATCACTGTTTTGGTATTGTTTATTAGTTTTGTTTATTTTTTATTAAAAAAGTAACAAAATATTTATCAGATGTTTATTTTTTATTAAAAAAAGTAACAAAAAAGTAACTTGTTCGGCAGTTGCCGTTTTTCAGACACCCTATACTTAGGTTTTTTTACACATAAAATAGACCATATCTAAAAAAGCCTCACCCATATTTTCTGAGCATGTTTGCTACATAATACTTTGAATAATTTAACTAATTTTATCCACAAAAAATTAGAGGTTTTCTTGAAATATGAAGGAAGCTGTTACAATCTCATGCATTTTTCTCTAATTCTCTGCATATAATGCAGCTAGTTTTAAATTTTTTTTTACTGAATAAAAAAACTGCGGTTGTGTAGTCCAGTTAATTGAGACCTGGATTTCTTTTTCAAAAATCAGGTAGTTTGAACCATTTTTTATTATTATTGTTTCTCGTTATACGCGATTTACTGAATGACTTTTTCTCTTGCATTTTTCTTGAATTCTCTTTTATACTGAGTAAAATAGAAGCTTCAGTTGTATAATCCAGTTAATTGAGGCCTGGATTTCTGTTTAACAAATCAGGAAGTTTGAACCTTTTTTATTTCTGGTTATAAATTAAACCGCAATTGCGTAATGCAGCCAGTTAAGTTTTTACTTTGTAAAAGTAGTGATCAGTACCAGAACTTATACAATTTTACTTTAAAGTGCAATAATGTCATTTCAAAATTCAGAATTGTTCGAGTTATTCAGAAACTTACATAATGAAAATATATTTAAATTGACTATTGTGGAAAAATTACACAATTTACCAGGATACCACGAAAAGAATGTTAAAATTCACTTCGTTTACTTAGAAATTAATAAAAAATGGCTTTCCTCAAACCGTACAACAAAATAGAAAGAACTCAGACTGGCTAAATGGAGTAACAACTTTTGAAAACATCGAAGAAACGCATACATCTTCTGACAGACCTGCAAAAACCATAAATGAGTGTTCGGAGTACACAAAAAACATAAACTTTAAAATGCCACAAAAGATATATCTAAATCGCATCTTTTAGAAGGATTATGTTTTAAGTATGTAAAAGATAATTCAATGTATGATATTACAAAACCTGTGGCGCTTGTAAACCAAATCGATTGCAGAGGATCAAATGCTTTACCCACAAAGTATAGCATAGAAGAATCCTTGGGATTGTCAAAGGAAAAATATTCTATTTTACGAAGCTCTTTAAAGAATCATAATGTTACATCTGCCAAAAAAGAAGCAGTGCCATCTACTGTAAAGGTTACTGAAGTATCGGTAGAGATTAACCTGCAAGACTTAATAGATCATACAGCCAAACGCCTTATTCAAGGTTTGTCTGAAAAGGAAGCAGTATTACTTGCAGATAGGCTTACATTGGGGATGTGATGGATCATCCGGTCAAAGTGCTTACAAACAAACAATATCGACAAATAACACAACTATTACAGATGCAAATATATTTATGGCTTCTGTAGTTCCTTTACGACTGCGAACTGAAATCTCTGAGCATTGGAAAAATCCTCGCCCATCATTAGTTCATTTTTGCCGTCCGAAAGTCTTAAATGTAATAACAGATACTTCGTCAACTTTTAAGTGTGCGATTTGCAAAAAGTCGCTGAAAGACCTCACAATTTTGATGATTCAAATGATGAGCAAATCTATGAATATGGAATTTTTTCGTTACATGCCAGAATTAAGTGCATAGAGTTTATTTTAAAACTACATAGCATATACGATTCCGCAAGAAGGAGAATGTTTTGATAAGAACGCAACAACAAAAGCAAAACTATCTGCTCGAAAAAAAATTATACAAAATTAATTTCTTAAGAAGCTTGACAATAGACTGCCCAAAGCGGGGCTATGGACATACTAACGATGGTAATATGTATGTCCATAGCGTTTTTTGAAAATGATGCGGTAACAGCCCAAATTACTGGGGTCGAGAATCATATTATAAAAAGGTTGGCAATTATCCTAAATGTTATATACTCTAGAGAAATGGTAAATGGCTCAAAGTTTCATGATTATGCATCAAAAACTGCCCAACATTTGGCTCAAATGTAACCTGAGAAGAACTTACTCTTGCGGTCCATAAGATTTTGGCTTATGGTAAGAATTTAATTGAATGTCAATGCTTACCAATTGGAGAGTTATCAGAAGAAGCCCAGGAATGCAAAAACAAAGACTACAAACACTTCAGACACACGAATACTTGCAAAATTTCACGGATTAGACAGAATGAGGACCTTTTCAATATGTTGGCGGCCTCTTCAGAACTACTAATTTCATCACGGAGACATGTAAGATCTCAAAAGGATTTGGAAGAACATAATTATAGCTCCGATATGTTAAGTCTATTAGATACCGCTCCCAATATTAACAACAAACTAACGAACAAAAAAATTATACTAGTTTGAAGAAAATATACTAAATAATTTAATATCATTATATATTATATAGCATTAATATTAAAAATATTTCACAAATGTGTATCTGTAGTGTAAATAAAAAATATAATATTAGTCTAGTCTTATATTAGAGTGGTATTTTTTATAGACTTCCTTATGAGAATATTATTTGAAGCACAAAAAATTGTGTTTTAAAATGCTTCTTAAGTTTTAAAAATATCATTATATCAAAAAATATGATTTTTGCGACAAAAAACGTCAAAAGGTGTCACCGTGTCATCATAATGCGGCAGCACTTATTTTGAAGCTAAAGGATTTAAAATTCAAGGGATTTTTAACCATTAGAAATATCTTGGTAACTTCAAAAATTATTATTTTAGCAACGAAAAAACCACTGTGCATAGTGCGTCTGTGGGCCTTTGGTCATGCAGGTTACTTATTTTTAAGCGAAAGCGGTTACCTTTGAAATGCTTTATAGATTTTTAAAATATCTTTATTACATTTAAAGTTATGATGTTTGTAATAAAAACAGTCAAATGCCGACACTCTGCACAGAGCCGCGGCTAACCTATGACCGTGCAAATCTTGTATATTGAAGCCTGAGGAGTCTTCTTTCAAATGCTTTTTAAAATTTTTAAATTTAAGGGTGCTGTTGGCTGAAGTAGTTAGCGCGTTGACTGCAAAGCAAATAATGTCTAAGAACGTGGGTTCGAGCCCAGCTTCAGACAAGTCATAACATCCAGCGATTGTATTTGTTGTTGTCAGACTGTTTAAGTGATGAAGGCATAGCCACTGGTCACTGAACAGTTCTGGCAGCAATTGATACTGGTGTATGCTAGCGGACATCACAGCGCCCTCCTTCGTCGGTATTGTAGCAAAATCGCCGGCGAAGTAAAATAATTAATAAAATGGCTACAACAGCTTAAAACACATTTAATGCGCCTACTTGACATCAGAGGCGCTGCAACACTGATCTAAAAACTAACACAACGCGCAATATCAGAGTTGTAAAAATTAAGCTTTCTCTCTTTCACCATCTGTCCTCTCTCACTATCCCTTTCCCAAAGAAGGTAACACACCTACGGGTTGGTAGGCATACTAATTGCCTGTGTTACTTCTCTTTTAAAAAATAAATAAAAAAAAATTTTTAAATATCTTTATTACTTTAAAGCTCATGATTTTTGCAACGAAAAAACTCAAAAGGCCCCACTGTGCGACGTCTTCGTCCATTCCGTCAGAGCTGGTTGAGCGGGTCACCGTAACCTTAGCACCCCTCACCCCAAAAAACAACTTGGAGCCTGCTTTCTTAATGGCCGTTGCGCCAGGTTCCGTGATGGAAAGGATGATGCAGGTACCATTGTTGCCATGGTCCTCCGTTCGTATGACCGACTAGTCATCCATCGGAATGCTAGGGTTCTGAAGCCTCAGACACTCTAGCATTTTCCCGCCGTCCTTGCCCATTTTTGGTCACCAAACCCTTGTCCGTGGTCTCAATAGGATTTCCCCCGCAGGGATGAGTTTAAGACTTAACCCATCCCAAGCTTCGCTGATCTTAGCAATGCTATTACTGAGGAATTCCTTTGACAGCATGTCCAAGCGTTTGATTACCTTGTACCCCCGGTGAATCTCGCCGGAGTCGAAGCAAGGTGCCGGCTTGTCCTTTTTGGCTATTACGAAGTCCAGTACGAGCTTCGGCAATTTGGATACGATGGCACCCCATTCCGTTGTTACAGGTGCAATTGTTTCCTCTTTTTTTGTTCACTAGAGCCACTAGCAGTTGGTCCTTAACCACCTCATTAAAGGGCCTTCCTGTGGATGATGAAATAATTGGAGCTTAAGTGGTCGTCTTCGACGCGACCTTTCTCCTCTTCGGCGATTTTTCACCCTCTGCCAGGGAGCGATTACGCTTGGTGCTAGTGCCTTTGTATATACTGGTACCGAATCCATAACCTTATGGTATTCGTCTACCACAGCCTGGTATTTACCTTATCATGAGTGACTCCATTCGCAGCATTCTTGGCAATCTTGTCTAGAATGAAGACGGCTTTGGAGTACTTTGACTTAAGAATGTCTTTCTGACTCCTTTTTTTCTTTGGTTTGTTCTTCTCGGGCTCGAGTGCAGGTGTAGGGGGATTTTTGTGTGCTGCTTTAGAAGCATATTACGTGTGAGCTTCAATATTAATATTATTGCAATATTATATCAGATAATATAATATTGTTTTCATAATATACATATATGTATTTAGAAAACAATATCATGATATCAACTATCAAAACACGTACACATCCATACATAGATACATACATATGTAGATAAAAGAAAATAGTTTTGCGTCTTGAAAAGATTATTGTGTATTAAAATAAAGTGATTTTTAAAATCTCGCATATAAATGTACACATAAAAAGAAATATCAAAATGTTTGAAAAACACATTAGTTTTCTCCAAAAAACATGGGAATAAATAAAACAAAAAATTATTAGGTTTTTGGGTAAATTAATTGTCGAATTTATTAAAGAACTTACGCTCTCTTCGGGGGTTTATACGATAATAATAATACCATATACATCAAAAAAAGAACTTTACACCAAAAACAACTTTAGGCGCCAAAATAAAAATAAAAGGTAGGTGTCAAAGAAAACGTCAAAAAAGCTAGATTTGACTGAACCTGAACCTAGGGTATTTCATGCGTAAACATCCCGCCCCCCTTGCACGAGTGCAACGGCGCACTGTGGCTGAAAATCGTTTTTCATTGGCCAAAAGTCAAATTTTTTTTTGTCACCGATTTTTAAAATTTTTACGCCCTTTTGCAGCTAATATATCCAGATTAAGGTAGCCAAAAAATTAGGTTAAACTATTGATAATTGTGAGCGTGGCATGCTGTCAAACTCAACGGTTTTTTGTAATTTCAGAAAAAGGTGTTTTTCTGTTGTTTTTTATCAAAAATAAATGATTACTACTCGCAAGCTATCATCGATAATGGCCTGCGGTCTTTTTTATAATGTTGGTAGGATTATAGTCTTTAGTTTTTGTAAGTGGTCAGAGCTCTAGCGTTTAATATTAAGGGCGTTACGGAATATTTATGAAACTACTATATTTTGCTCAAATTTAAACTTTAGTAGAATAGAACTTCTAGGGAACAAAAGGGAACAAGAAATGTATACCACCCGGAGAAAGGTGAAAGTGTCCTCTTTACCGCTATATATACTTTTGCACCCGTGACGAGCCGTGTGTAAAACACTTTTTTCATTTTTATGAAATTACTCCAAAGTACTCGTATACAATGGTGTATATAATTTTCACTTTTTTGCCTAAAAGTTTATGTTTTTTTACTTTAGACTACGTAAAACTAAAAAAATTAAATATAATACCTGCGAAAGGGTTTAATGGCTTTGTTTTGATCAGCAAAAAATAAGTCATAAAATTATCACAAATTATCACAAAATTCTACAGTAAACATATGATCTGTTTCTAAATTTACCTGTTATCAAATGTTAGGGTCAACCAAAGTCATAAGCAATTTTATAACAATAATCGGGACATTAAACCACTAAAAATAAAAAAACAACCCAACAACAACAACAAATATTGGCGAGATACTAATTAGTTTTACCTGATATAAAGGTCTGGACAACATGTGCAGTTTTGTGCAATTTAAGCACTACCTGCTATGAAATTAAAGATCAATGTGTGAATAACATGTATCTAAAAATGTATAAAACTACGGATTCGATAAGGGATTACTCAGTAATAAGTTAATCCTCTAGGTGTACGGGTGAAACATAACAGACGCAAATAAAAATATTCAGAAAAATATGAAGAGCTTCAGTTATAAAGAACTGGCGGAAGAGTATTTTAGAAACAAAAACCAGGAAGATGTTCTTAGTTACGTTAAAATAAAATTAAACTTAAATTCGTGTAGCACCGAAATGGAAGAGGAATTATCTAATTTCGTCAAAGCACTAAAAAAACGCTACAAAGAAGTTCGCTACAGTAAACAAAACTTTTATATAAAAAGTGCAAACTGGTTAGAGGGCCAACTTACTGTCGCTGCAGAAACAGCAAAGCAAGATAAGGCTGGAAGACCACGCAAATCATTAATGGGCAACTGCAGCGATAGATCTAAGAGGCGGAAACTTAAAGATATTAACGATGCAATTGGTTGTACAAATATAAAAGAATCTTTCCTACATCAATTACGATCACAGAACCAATTAACAAAAGTGGATATCATTGAAAAAATTGTTAAAGCTAGTCCAGTGAGAACAAAACGGATTCTTAACAGTATACCAACTCCGAGTGATGCAATACAGTACACAAATGAGGAGGCATTAGCATTATTTCTGGATTTGAAATTAACAAAACAGCAATATATTAAGCACAGACTGCGTGCGATTGAAAAAGGCTCAAATATGTATCCAGCATATCATCACATAACCGCTGCTAAAATGGACTGTTTGCCATCAAAGGACACTATTACAATCACACCAATTTCGGCAGAGGTACAACTACAATCTCTACTTGATCACACAGCCGAACGCTTGCTACAATCAATAACAGGAAATGAGTTAAAGAAATATGAAAACACAAAGTTAATTCTTTTTTGTAAATGGGGATGTGATGGTTCTTCGGAACAAAAACAATACAAACAAGCTGTATGTGAAAATATATCGGACTCAGATATGTTCATGGTATCATTTGTACCATTGCGATTGAAAAAGATTTTGGAAGATTCAGAGCCTTCGACTAGTACAACGCAAACAATGAATATTTGGAAAAATGAGACACCATCTTCTACGAAATACTGCAGGCCAATCAAATTTGAATTCAAAAAAGAAACTCATGATGCCATTAACAAAGAAGTTAGTGATATCAAGACCCAAATTGCAACACTACAGCCATTACAATTACAGTTGGATGGGCAGCAAATTGAAGTAAGCTACCAATTAGTGCTGACAATGATAGATGGAAAAGTAGGTCAGGCTTTGACTAGCACGAAGGCTGCATCCAGCTGCATTATATGCCAAGCAACATCAACCCAATTAAACCAAGTCCCGACAAAATCATTAGATAATACCGATGCATATGAATTTGGATTATCACCACTACATGCAAGAATACGACTTATGGAACACATACTAAAAATCAGTTATGATTTGGATTTCGGGTCTTCAGGATCAATAAGAAACAACGAAACCAACAAAGAGTTAAGAAGTGCAAAAAAGAAACATGTTCAAGATGAATATCGCAAATTAGGATTGATTATAGATCAGCCAAAACAAGGGTCAGGCAATACAAATGATGGCAATACCGCAAGAAGATTCTTTTCAGATCCAGAAACAGCATCTGAAATAACAGGAGTGGATTTTAACCTTATTTTCAGATTTAAAATAATCCTAGAAGTACTTGCGTGCAATGAAGAAATTGACTCTAGAAAATTTGGATATTATGCTAAGGAAACTGCAAAAATATATACAACCAACTACCCATGGAGAAATATGTCTGCAACAGTTCACAAAGAAGATGGAGAAGATGTCATTAAATATCATTTGGTGCCACTTGGAGATCTATCAGAGGAGGCTCAGGAAAAAAGGAACAAGGATTACAGATTTTATAGAGAGCACAATACTAGAAAAATTTCAAGAAATTCAACAAATGAAGATCTATTTAATATATTATTGGCAACGTCAGATCCGTTCATCTCCAGTATTCGAAATCAATGGAAAGTGGAACATCGGGATTTAGATGAAGAAGCCAAAAAACTACTAAAGAACAGAAATAGCACAGAACAAAATATGGAATATTTGCAATCAATATTTGAGTCAAATGAATAATAATTATAATTGCCTTTCATTGTTATTTAAGTACGAAAAACATAATATTAGTAAAAAATAATAATAAACAGAACCTACCATTGTTGCAAATGCTATTAAAATTTATTGCAGTTTTTATTTTTAAAATGTTTTTAAAATTATCAAATTTGACAGCAAAAAATAATAAATATTTCTGTAGTAATAGTAATATTTTTAGATAATATTATTAACGTGTTTTTTTAAGTGTAACTATTCTTTGAGTGTAAACAAATTTGCAAATTTGTCAGCAAAAAATTTTCAATTTTTCTGTAATAGCAAAATCTCCAGTTGATTTTACTATTTTTTTCAGTGTAAAATTTTTTTTAAGTGTAACATTAAAAAAATTCCATTATTACAAAAAATATTTATAATTATTATTAATTTCCAAATATTCAATTTTTTAATAAATAAAAAAATCATAAACCCATATATCACTCTAAAAGTTAAAAAAATTCAAAAGTTCAACTTTGACCTAGAATTCCTTAAAAAGTCCTCAAACAATTTTAATGTAATTTAAACTGAGTCAAGCTGAACTAAATATCTATCCAATAAAATAAACATTACTTCAATATTTTGATCGGTTCAAAAGTTACAGAATTTTGGCCAATGAAAAACGATTTTCAGCCACTGTGCGGCGGAGGCAAAGTTTTAAGAAAAGAAATTACCAAATAAGCATAAAAGAAAAACTAAAATTAAAATAAAATTGAGCATACAAATTGATGATAATATTCAATTCAAGATTGCAATTTAAAAAGCAAAACATGTAATAAAAAAAATATAATAAGAGATTATGGCAAACGTCCACTTTGAACGTTGATAACGATGGTTGCAGCATCCGTCGTTGCTGAGGACATTGTTGTGGGTAGGGCCGAACCTGTGACTGTTGCTGTAGTTGTTCTAATTGTTGTTTCAATTCTTGCACTTGCTGTTGGGTGTGTTGGTTGTTGTTGTTACGGGTTATTTTGTTGGTTTTCACGTTGTTTTTCTTCCTTTTTTTCTTTGTTACTCTTCCCTTTTGCTTTGTTGCGAGAGTCGTCGGGGATGAACTCGTGGTATGACCTCTGAAACGGAGAAGGAGGGTGTGATGTTTGGCTGAACATTCCATACAACTCTCTCGACTTGTGCATTTGTCTCGCATGTGAGAATGGGCAAGGCAATTAAAACAATACCGATGTTTTATGACCACCTTCCAACGCTCCCCTACCGACATATTCCGGCATTTGAGACACTTCCGATTAGCATTCTCACTTTTACACAAGCGGCAATCACGCATAGTCTCATCACGAGGGACCAATTTGACCTCCAGTGGATCTTCTGCCGATTTTTCAGCGACGCGATGTACCTCAAAACGAGCGACTGACTTAGCCATTAGGAAAATCTAGGGGGAAACAAAAAAAAAAAAAAACAGAGAGAGAAGAGAAAAAAATAGTGCTTTAGTTTGAGTCCGAATTAGGTAGGAGAACGAGCTTCACAATTGGCCGGGTAATAATGTCTGAAGCTGTTCTCACGTCAGCAACTCTAACCCTAGAATCCTGACCACAGTAGACTCTATCAACACGACCTAGTCTCCACAGTGTTGGAGGCAGATTGTCTTGGAGAACAACCACCAGATCACCTATGTCTAAATCTTTCTCAGGTAGTTTCCACTTTGTGCGCTTGTGGAGTTCCTTTAAATATTCTTCTTCCCACATTACAGCAATTGGTGGTGAAGAATTTTAAGCTTTTGCCATTTGTTAGCCAAACTTAAGGAAAAACCTGAATGGTCTGAAAAACGTTTAAGTATATCATTTGAGCCATAAATCTGGGTAAAATGAGTCATTATGTTTTTCGTCTCGAGATTTACATGATATACAATTTGGGTACGGGGCCATGTATCTGCAGTCTGACGTAACCACTTAGGGCCATGCCACCACAAGGGGTATGGTCTATCAAATCTCGAACTAGAGATCCGCGACTTGCCAAATCGGCGGGGTTATTTTTAGAGTCGACATGAGACCAATTCTCAGTGCCAACTTTTTTTAGAATCAACGCCACTCCATTCGCAACAAAAGTAGGCCAATGGCAAGGGGGTTTCTGAAGCCAGGATAAAACTATGGTAGAATCAGTCCACAAATGAATATTTTTCCTGGCTAGATTCATTTGACTACATAATGAGTCTACCATGTTTGCCAATAATGCAGCTCCGCAGATGTGTCGGATTTAACCGGCGCCACTTTTGTCTTTGCCGCCAGTAAATAACAGGTGATTTCATTACTGGGAGTAACAGCTCGTAAATATAAAGTTGCAGCGTATGCCTTTTCTGAGGCATCGCAAAAACCATGAATCTCAATGTCATAATCGGGGTGGAAATTAACCCATCTTGGAATGTTAATTTCTTTAATTTGCGGGTAGTCCTCTAAAAACACGTGCCATTTTTTAGAGTTAGCGGGTTTAAGCATTCATCCCAATCTGTCTTGTCTTTCCAAATCCGTTGCATTATCATCTTAGCGACAATAATTTTAGGGGAAAGCCATCCGGCGGGATCAAATAGCTTTGCTATTTCTGACAAGATAGCACGCTTTGTAGTCAAATCCTTGTTCGGCGGCGTTACAAGCCTGAAATAAAAGCTATCGGAACTAGCATTCCACCGCAAGCCGAGTGTCTTAGTCGTGCTGGTATTCGAAAATTTCAAGAAGTCTGCAGCTAACAGATTCTCTACGGGTAAATCCTCTAACAAACGCTTATGATTCGCAGTCCATTTTCGGAGAACAAAACCGGCTGAACCAAGAGCGTTTGTTAGATCATTTCGACGAATAATGGCCTCGTCTAGTTCATGGGAACCAGCGAGAACATCATCGACGTACATTTGAGTTCGCAATATTTCGAACACAGCAGGATTTTGAGCTTCACATTCACTGGCTAAGTGAATAAGAGTACGTATAGCGAGATACGGCGCACAGTTCACTCCGAACGTGACCGTATTAAGCTCGAAATCCTTGACTTCGTCGCAGGGATTTGCACGGAACAGAATCCGCTGAAATGTGGTATGATTAGGATGAACTAGTATTTGCCGAGACATTTTCTCAATATCGGCATTAAACACAAAGCGATACAGTCGCCAACGAAGCATCAAGAACGTAAGATCAGCCTGTAACACAGGTCCTGGGTATAAGATGTCGTTTAAACTGATGCCATTTAACGATTCGCTGGATGCATTAAATACAACACGGAGTTTGGTCGTTGTGCTGTCAGGCTTAAAAACAGCATGATGAGGCAAATAGTAACAAGTATTTTCTGCCGTACAGGGTTGAACTTCCTTCATATGTCCTAATTCCTTATATTCACTAATTACCTTATCATATTGAAACTTTAATTCGGGGTTGCGTAAAAGACGGGTTTCATTTCTCTTGAATTGAGACAGCGTGCAATTTCGAGAATTTCCTAGAGATAGGGCTTTCGGAAATTCACGTTTAAAGGTTAAGGAAATTACATAATGTTGTGAATCAGAATTGATCAACCCTCGTACCCGTACATTGCACAACTTTGTTAACGCCGCAGCAAACAGTTCATTCACTTGGTTGTTTGCTAAATTCTTTGCGTTGACAAATTGTGCAATAGTAATATTTCGTAATTGGATCAAAAGCTCAATAACATTAAACATTTTAGCAAGTTAGCATAATAATAATAGCTGTTAAGCATAATAATAACATTTAACAAGTTAGCATGATAATAATAGCTGTTAAGCATACTAATAACATATAACAAGTTAGCATGATAATAATAGCTGTTAAGCATAATGTTGAAGTATATTAAAGTTTTGTATAAATAGTGCAGTTTTTATTAAAGAAGAGGCTCTTGGATTTAGCAGTCAAAAGTTAGAGTCATACCTCTTTAAAATAATAAGATACTAGTTTTATTAAAAAAAAGAAACCTTTTTAAATAAACCATTAATAGACTAAAAGAAAATCCGTATTTAAATTAAAACACAACATTTTGGCGCAGCCGGTATTTCCAGAGTACAGTTTTGATACCTTTCAACAAAAATAAGTATTTTGATATTAGAAAGCTATTTTAGCTCAATTTAATTTCATTATACTGGATATTTGTTAAAAGGATTCGTTGTTGTGTATACCAGTAGTAACAACTTCTCAAGGTTTTAATGAGCTATTTTAGCTGCCTTCAGCGGTATAGATATTATTGGTAAACTCGACGACGATCAAGCAAGTTGCTCTGAGCAAATGGGACCAACAAGTATGGTAAATATGGGTATTAAGAGAAGGTATATCTAAGTATGTGTTGAGGAAAATTTTTTTTGAAGAGATATAATACTAATTAGAGTTAGGAAAATTCGTATGAGCTATATGGAGGATTTGAAAAAAAAAATTACAAAAGACACAAGAGGAGACCAGGGAAATTTCTGAGCGAGTGTGGAATCTCATAAAGTACCTTAACAATACCAAAGAGTATATAGAGTTAGTAAAGCATAAAGTGAGGAGCCAGGGAAACATAACCGAATTTGAAAAGATAGATATTTTATTGGAAGAACTGCAAGTGCTACATGAACATCAACAAAGTCCAGCTATATCTAAGGAAATAGAAGAATATTTACACGTTAACCGGATTTTGAAGCAGCAGAACGAAAGCTTAAGAAAAACCAATGAAGAAGCTGAACAACAGATTCAAGACAGCGAACAG
This sequence comes from Gymnocheta viridis, assembly GCA_956483585.1. Taxonomy (NCBI): domain Eukaryota; kingdom Metazoa; phylum Arthropoda; class Insecta; order Diptera; family Tachinidae; genus Gymnocheta; species Gymnocheta viridis. The sequence goes on along the minus strand of OY101442.1, from coordinate 60,086,438 downwards.
AAGACACAAGCATTTAAAGACTTCGCGCGGCGCGTTAACCCTGACTTGACTCCGGATCAGTTGCAGCAAGTCATCGAAAATAGAAAGGTGATAGAGGAAAAGACTCAACAAATCGAAACGCTGAAGTCAAAGATACGAAACTTACAAGGGGAGACGAGGAAAGTGATTACAATTAACACCACAACAAATAGTAACAACATGACAACTTTTACCGAACTCTTGAAAAGCATATCCCATGTGGTACCAATTTTCTACGGAACTGATGGGCCAGAACTGGCAAGGGAAGCCAAGAAGTTTATTGAAGGATGTGTGATAGCAAAGGATAAACTAGAAGAACCAGGTAATGTGGTCGACATAATCAAATGCATCAAAACTAGATTATTTGGAAATGCTTACTCATATTTGCACAATAAAGAGTTCACAACAATAGAAGCCTTATGTCAGGCTATTAGAGAAAAATTTGTAAAAGGCAAAACTTTAACAGAATTGCAAGAACTAATTTTTAGCAGTAAGCAAGGTCCAACGGAGACAGCATATGAATTTGGAGAGAGACTAGAAGGACTACTTACAGATGTCACAGAACTAATTTCAGCACAATGGCAAGAAGTTTCCCATCAAAAATCTATGATGGATCATTGCAACCAATCCGCAGTAAGGAGTTACATAAGAGGCTTACGAGATCCAAGATTGATGTCAAAATTCATCGGACACGAAAACGAAAAGCTATCTGCCCTGCTGAAAATCACCAAAGATGCTCAAAATCTCTTTGGTTCTAATATGAAACCTTCAAATATCATGACAATGCATACCGAGGAACCTTTATATGATACGGTCCAGCAGTTGATAAAAGAAGTCCGACAACTATCCATGCATCAGAAGACCTGTAACCATTCAACGCCAAACAGTAATTCACGAGAAAACTCAAAATACTGGAGCCCTATGATAGACGAATGCTATAACCAAGGAAACAATATGTGCTATAATCAAAGCAGACGACAGGGGCAAAACGAATGCAATTTCAGAAGGAATATGAAACCTCGAGACTATGGAATAAATAGGCAAAATTTCACAAGCTCGATAATTCAAAATAAAAGTGAAACTAGGTATAACAACAACGAGGAGCGTCGCTGTTTTAGATGCAATCAACAGGGTCACATTTCTACTAAGTGCCCAAGAAACAGACAGAGCATAAAAAGCAAGAGCAGAAATGGCAACAATAGAGGCAACAATGATGTAAACAGAAGCAGATATAATTACAACAGCAATAATTCGGGAAACGAGAATCGGCCCGGCCAAGATTAATGGACCGGAATGCCGAAAAATTTAGAGAAATTACTATTGAAGAAAATAAGAATAAAACACACCACGTAAGAACTAACTATGAAGAAGATAAAGCTTTTAATATCATAAATTTAGATATTAACAATATACACTTGACAGAGGAGAAGGATAATCAGAAAGAGGAAGGCAAGGATAACACCGAATTAATATCTGGTGCAAGACGCACAGATTTAGTAAGAAAATCCCCGAATAATATGGCAATGATGACATGTAATGATAGGATAATTAAGGACGGAAACGTCGCAGAACATCAAATAAACCACTCAGAGTACAAGAATGAACTGAGACTGGAGAGTGATGTTAGTAGCAACGGGAGTTGTGAGATAAACGATGCGTATATAAGCTTTCCTTGTAGAGAGGCAAAAGAGGAAAAATTACTACTGTTGGTAGACTCAGGCGCTGATACTACACTAGTAAAGGAAGAAGCTTTGACATCGTGTATAAAAGTTAATGAAAATGAGAAGAAAACCTTGTCAGGAGCCTTTGGAGGAAACATGAGTACCAAAGGAACTATAACTGTGAACCATAAATACGTAGACAAATTAAGTTTTAAAATGAACATAGTACCAAAGGGCACAATTTTGCCAGCAGATGGTTTGCTGGGCCGAGATATGATGTGGAATAGGTCGGTTACCGACACAATAAACAAAAACATAACATTTTTTGAAAACCAGAGAGAAATAGTTTCCTTGCCACTTGTTTCAGAAATTCCTCCCTTATATATATCCGAAAATTTTTCTATAAAAGGACGTTCCCAGGGAGTTGTATCAGTAGTAGTAACCAAGGCTACGGGAGAAATAATAGTAAACAAACGACAAATTTTACCAGGGGTTTTTGTGGGCGAAACCCTAACATCAATCAAAGGGGGAGTAGCATTTATTCCCATTCTAAACACCAACAACTATACAGTAAACATAAATAAGAAAACAATGTTAAGTTATGAAAACCCTGAGGAGTACCAGATAGAATCAACAACCGCCATTAATACAATAAGCACTGCGGACAACAAAGAAAGAGCCAAATTGCTATTGGAAACAGTACAGCTTTCCGCAGATTTGAACCCGGAAGAGCGAGTATCGATCGAGAACATTTTGAAATCATACGACGACGTGTTTCAATTACCCGGAGATAGTCTAACTCACACAAATGTACTTAAGCATAAAATCCCAACTGATTCTACTCAACCTCCAATAACTACTAAACAGTATAGACTACCTGAGGTCCACCGAAATGAAGTGAATAGACAAGTAGGCCAGATGGTCAAAGATGGAATTATCTCTCCCAGTACTTTCCCTTGGAATTCACCAATACTCCTAGTACCAAAAAAGGCAGGAAAAAACGGAGAGAAAAACTGGCGCTTAGTAGTAGATTTCAGAAAATTGAACGCGGCCACAATAAAGCAAGTCTTCCCCATACCAAGAATTGACGAAATCCTAGACCAACTGGGATACAGCCGATATTTTTCTACTCTCGATCTAGCGAGTGGATACCACCAAGTTTTAATGGACCCACGGGACAGACAAAAAACAGCTTTTAGCACCAATTTGGGACATTTCGAGTTTAATCGTATGCCTTTCGGATTAACAGGGGCACCAGCCACTTTTCAAAGAATCATGAACTCGATATTAACGGGGCTACAAGGAATCGACTGTTTCGTCTATCTGGACGATATAGTAATCTACGGCAGAAACCTAGCGGATCACCAATTAAGGCTCAAGAGAGTATTAGATATATTAAGAAGGTACAACCTTAAGTTACACCCCGAAAAATGTAATTTCCTTCAAAGGGAGGTAGTTTATCTGGGCCACCAATGTTCGGAAAATGGAGTCTTACCGGATCCCCATAAAACTAAAGCAGTAAAAGACATTCCACCTCCAAGAAGTATCAAAGAACTGCAAGCATTTCTGGGATTGATCAACTACTACAGGAAGTTTATACCAAACTCGTCTGAAATTGCCTTACCCCTAAACAAACTACTAAGGAAGAACGTAAAATTTGAATGGACGCAAGAGTGTCAGCAAGCTATGGACAAATTAAAAGCAGCAGTTTCGAATCCACCTCTATTACAATACCCTGACTTTGCGAAACCATTTGTTCTGACGACTGATGCTAGCAATAAAGCCCTAGGAGCTATCCTTTCTCAAGGAGAGCCTGGTAGCGATTTACCAGTATATTTTGCAAGCAGAGTACTAAGTGTCACAGAAAAACGATACTCTACAATAGAGAAGGAGTTGCTTGCCATCGTATGGGCAACAAAAACTTTTAGGCCATATTTACTCGGGCGACACTTCACCATTTTTACAGACCACAAACCCCTCAAGGGTATAGCTAATCTGAAAGATCAAGAAGGCAGATTGGGGCGCCTTAGACTAAAACTTTTAGAATATGATTTCGAGATACGGTATAAATCAGGAAAAACGAATCAAAACGCTGATGCCCTCAGTCGCCTTCCAATAAAGGAAATAAATGTAGGGGCAATAACTAGATCAAAAGCTCGAGAATTACAAAACAAGCAGAATGAGGTGAATGAAGAAATTATGCATCAAACAGAGGTAAACCAGGATATGGGAGAGGAAGATATGGCTGTTTATTTAACGAATGCAGAAGATATAAACAAAGTAATAAAAGCATTCCACGATACACCTTTGGGTGGACACCAAGGGACATTCAAAACTTATTCCCGCATCAGGAATCAGTATAAATGGGCCGGCATGTATCGACAAATAAAAAATTATGTAACAACGTGTAGCCTATGCCAGAAAAACAAATTTTCGAAGGTTGAAAAAATGCCATTGGTTATAACAAGCACTTCAAGTAAGCCGTTCGAAAAGCTTTTCATGGACCTGGTAGGACCGTTGCCAGAATCAGCTAGGGGAAACAAATACATCGTCACCTTTCAAGACGATTTTTCAAAATTTTTCGCATGTGCAGCCGTGCCTGACGCAGAGGCACCAACTGTAGCTAAAGTCTTTTTTAAGGAAATAATTTCAAGATACTTTATTCCCAAGGTGTTGGTAACGGATAATGGTTCAAACTTCACATCCAGATTATTCAAGGAAACGTGTAAGATGCTAAGAATAAAGAAACTACTAACTACTCCTTATCATCCACAAGCGAATGGTGCTTTAGAACGAGCTCATCGACCATTGGCCGAATTTCTGAGAAATTTCATTAACCTGGATGGTACCAACTGGGGCGAATGGACTCACCATGCCATGCATGTGTACAATAATAGCAAACATTCAACAACAAAACAAACACCGACGAGAGTGTTATTCGGGTTTGAATTTGAAATACCCATCTCTTTGAAAATATCCCCGACACCACTATACAACGAGGATGATTATAGCAAAATTCTGAAATATCAAATCCAACGTTCACATGAAATAGTTAGAGAGAACCAAGAGAAGGCAAAATTAAGAGCCAAACAGTATTATGATAAGGGTTCAAAGGACAGAGAGTATAAAATAGGTCAAAAGGTTTGGTTAAAGAATCAAACTAGAAAAAATAAGTTTTCACCCTTATGGTTAGGACCATATGAAGTTATAGACATACCAACACGTGTAAACATAAAATTGAGAGTAAAGAAGTGTGAAAGGGTCTACCATAAGAATTTAGTAAAACCCTATAAGGAACGCCATTTAATATAAGGTATATTGATCATCCAGTCACGATCCAGGCTATTTAGTAATAAATTTATAAGGAAGAGCATTGATTTTCAATTATTTTACTTTTTATATAAATTTTGCTTCAAATGTAGAAAATTATTTAACAATAGTAAAGAATTCATTTCCAGGTACCTTTAAAACAGACAAAAAAACAAATATGCTTACGTTTCTTTAAATAATAATAAAAAAAAAAAAAAAATTAAACATAAAAAAAAAGTTAGTTGAATAAACCCTCGCTACAATACGTAATTGCAGTTAAACAAAATTGTTGACAAAAGCAAGATGATACAAAAAATAAAAAATAAAGTGCTGGTGACGTATTTATTAGTTTTGTATAAATGCACATAGTACCTGTTGTCATATTTTTGTTTATTTTTTAAGTTCAACAACTTTATGTCGACATACTTTAGATTTGATTACCATTCAATAATTTTAGTTTTAATAAACTTTTTTTTTCTCTTTCGCAAGTAGGCGTCAATTTCGCAATAAATAGCAATATAAACATGGTATCCGGCAATAAGCTGGACAGTCTTATTAAAGTCTTGGAAAGGAATTTTAGTACTTTAGTGATATTAATATTTTTTGAGTGTTGATGTGTTTGTAAAATTAAATTAAAAGTGTTTTTTAATCTGAGTGTTAGTAAAGAATAGGTTGTGGGACACGTAACGGAGATATAACAAAATTCATACTTGTATAGCATCCACGTATGTATGGATGTATAATTTTGAAACTAAACTGAAACTGCGGGGCGGACTATAAGGTATCCTGCTAGAAGAGCTTTTACAGCTGACTACAGGTTAACAAATATTTTCTGCAAACAGTGAATAGTTTATGTGTAATTTTGAAACTAAACTTAAACTGCTATACAGATTGAAAGGTATCCTGCTAGAAGAGCTTTTACAGCTAACTAAAGATCTACCAAGATTTTCTGTGCAAAGTGATTAATTAAAGTATTCGTTTCATATTTCCGTTGCACTGTCCCTGCATTGTGGTTTAATTTACACTCAATCTGAATTCCATTAAACTCTCAGTACAACCAGCGTTCTCGATGCATCAAAAAGGGTCAGATAAGAATAGGGAAGGTTTTTGTAGGTATAGAATGGGGAAACGGCACGTAGATATATCAGCCAATGAGTATACAGACATCCTACAAAAACGTTGGTTGAATGATAAGCACATTGATGTTTTTTTACATTGGGTTTTGCAAAATACGTTGAAAACATCAAGGATGCAGGACGTTCACATTTTTGGATCGCAGTGGTATACTGCTATTAAGGACTGGTGCAACTGGCCTACAGAGGGAAGTACACACAGGATTAACCTCGCAACTAGGCGAATAAATATTTTTGAAAAAAGGCACATTCTGTTTCCTATTTGCGAGAACCAACATTGGATGTTGGGGATAATTTCATGGCCTAGAATAATAATCCTGGACTCATTGAGGCCTAGGTGTACTGACCATATTTTGCAAATTATAAAGAATTTTATTATAAATGAAGCAAGGAAGTACGGGATAGAAAATAGCTTTTTACATGTCCCTTTACAAAGGTTTTACCCAGATTGCACCCAGCAAGATAACATGATAGACTGTGGTATCTTTCTCCTGAAATTTGCGGAGAATGTAGCAAAAGAAATCAACAACGGACAAGTACTAGGGGGAACAAAAATGAACGTCGAAGATAGCAGGATAAATAGATCAAACATTGTGAAAGCTATGAGTAGGTGGACAAACAAGTTCGATACAGATAACAAAACGGAAGTACCCAGGGAACACAGAGAGACTTTACAATTAGAACTATCAATGTTAAAAGAAAGTTGGGAAGTATCATTAGAGTAGAAGAAAAAGACTACGTATTGATTATTGGGCGAGGAGGAAAAGAGACGATTAGGAGGCTGTAAACTAATAAATAGTTATGAACATGCAGGCTTATGTAATCATAAAATATATGTATGTATGTCTAAGGAATTTTTATAACTTTGTATATATACCTATATATATGTATATATATATATATATATATATATATATATAGGTTTGCAGTTATATGTCACATGAATTTTTGTAACTTTACATTTAGATAAGCATAAATACCACCCACAAGTTATATAAAGGAAAAAAATTTTGAAGATTCAGAGGATAATGTATTACTAAGATTTATAAGTACTACTGCAAGCTGTGTGGTGCTTAGAAGCTGATGTTTATTTACACAAAAGTGAGGTTGGGAAGATCACGAGAGCTATATCTAATAGTGAACTTATTCAGATTTTAGGACTTCTTCTGTTGGGCATCTGGGTCACGGACGGAGAGATGACTATCGAACAACTAGAATCAGTTGACGGGTACGCAGAGATACATATGGGGCTGGTGGAAGTTGCGTCTAAATTTGAATACATTTTACATCAAATTAACATTCAACAAATAGCAAACTCCGTTAGTGAAATCCGTCTTAATACACCGAAACTGCTGCCCAGTCCCTACAGAGAACTTATCATAAAGGAAATCAGTGAGATTGAGAACGGTATTCATACACTTCTGCCGGGTCGCACGAAACGCGGGTTATTGAATATTGGAGGGAAACTGATGAAGTGGCTATATGGAACGCTAGATGATGATGACAGACAGCTGATAAATCAACATTTTGAGGTGGTTGATGCCAACGGACATCAAATAATAGAACAAACAAATCAACAAGTCCATATAAACGACAGGTTTAATTCATCTATTAACAAGATGGTGGAAGCAATCAATGAAAACAGGAGGACGCTGAACAGCTTGACTCAGACCAAGCTGGAATCAGAGGTTCAGCACTACCGCGATGTTGCGGTTTTCCAGCTATTCAAACTGATGGAAATGAAAAGCCAAGTGAAGACCGTACAGGAGTCTGTAGCATTGGCGAAAATGAAAATTTTTAATCCAGCACTTTTGACTATAGAAGAAATTCAGAAATATAGAATTAATATTGAAACCATACAAGAGATGCAGATGGGAGTGGCATTACACAGACAAAATACATTGATGTTCGTTATCAGGATACCTATCGAAACTATATTTTTAAAGAAATCCTTAATAATACCAATTCCAAATGACAGCCACTACCAAATAGATGCTGAAAGAGAATATGTGGTGCGTACTGCCAATAAGAGTTTTTGTTATAACGGTGAGAGGGATTTTAGAAGTTTGAGGCCATCGCAAAACTGTATTTTTAGAGGGAAGTGCAACCTGATCTTACATGAAGCGGAAACACTAGAATTAATAGAGGAAGGTACGCTTATAGTAAGCAACGCAGATAAAATCCCAATGTCAACTAACTGCGATGACCGACGGTCAAACCTCTCAGGGAATTTCCTTTTCTCATTTTTCAATTGCAGCATAACAATCGGAGGACAAAGTTTCATTAGCCATGTCATAGATGTAACGCAGAAGTTTCTAATATTAGGAAACAATAGAAGTGTCACCACCGCAGTCAAACCCACCCTTGAGAAACTACACATAATGCAGATTAACAACATCAACACGATCAAGGAACTTAAATTTCAACAGAATGTTTTTAATAACATTGCTTACTCCACGGTAGTAATTGTTACCATAGGCGTAATAATATTGATCGTGCTGGTGTTATACAGAAGACGCGTTCGTATAAAAGTCAAAATAAACAACGGATTCCCGGAACGTGGCCCAGAATTAAACAAAATCGTGGATACCCATCTGCAAGAACATCTTGGAACAGTCTCCACGCATACAACTCCTCAGATCACAACCACAACATAAACAGCAACCACACAGGCAAAGACAACAGATATTTTAATAGAACTTAGGATAAGATCAACTAAATTTAAGAGTATAAAAGCGATTGATATACTTGGAAAATATCTATAACTAGAAATTTTTTTTTATCGCCAAGGGGGGAGGGATGTTGTGAATCAGAATTGATCAACCCTCGTACCCGTACATTGCACAACTTTGTTAACGCCGCAGCAAACAGTTCATTCACTTGGTTGTTTGCTAAATTCTTTGCGTTGACAAATTGTGCAATAGTAATATTTCGTAATTGGATCAAAAGCTCAATAACATTAAACATTTTAGCAAGTTAGCATAATAATAATAGCTGTTAAGCATAATAATAACATTTAACAAGTTAGCATGATAATAATAGTTGTTAAGCATACTAATAACATTTAACAAGTTAGCATGATAATAATAGCTGTTAAGCATAATGTTGAAGTATATTAAAGTTTTGTATAAATAGTGCAGTTTTTATTAAAGAAGAGGCTCTTGGATTTAGCAGTCAAAAGTTAGAGTCATACCTCTTTAAAATAATAAGATACTAGTTTTATTAAAGAAAAGAAACCTTTTTAAATAAACCATTAATAGACTAAAAGAAAATCCGTATTTAAATTAAAACACAACAATAACGACCATCGGGGTTCCTATATGTTGTAGACTGATAAACATTATCACAAAAGTTGTCAGAATCAGACAATTGAGTTGCTTTTGGGACTTCTTCAAGTTCCCAGAAGCGAGAAAGCTGATTATTTAAATCAATTTGATTATAATACGATTCAATGGAATATAGGGGGTTGTCGTGAAACAACCTGGCAACCTGTCAGTCAACTTCTCCACGACATATGCTTCACATTGGATTCTAAAGGCAGGGTTTGTTTTAGATTCAATCGTGATAAAACATTTTTTAGAAGTTGTCGCTGACAAACTGCCGTTAAGGCCTGTAATTTTTGCCATGGCAGAGGACAGTGTTGTTAAACAAAGTTTCCGTTGTAATTTTTGGGCGATAAAAGTTGCTTGAGAAGCAGGGTCAATCAGCGCTCGTTCCACATATTTAATATCGCCACCTCAACTTCACAAGTGGTTGTTCCTAGCAATACCGTAGAGTGGGGGTTGGACTCTACATGTGACGCATACGTCGCAAATAAAACAGACATGAACGCTTTTACACATTTTATATCCATGGGAAGATGCTAAGCAGTTGGTACAAAATTTCATCCTTTCTACGGTTACCAACCGATCATCAACACTCTTCCTCAGGAAAACCGGACATAACCTAATGGGGTATTTTTCTGGGCATAAAACACATTGAGTTATATTGTGACTCGGGCTGGATTTAGTCAAAAATGCTTGGATTTTTCTGGAATCGGAGGTTTTTTTCGTGTTATTAAAGGGTTGATTTTTTACGGGGTTTTGAGGGGGGTTTGGATGCGATCCTTTGACACTATATTTTGTACTTTATATTTCATAAATAAATCACTTGTTAAATTTCACAAATGACACCTTTTTATTTGAAACAAGGGGTTAAAGGGTTATGGGTTTAAGATGTACAATATGTAGGTATGTAGAACACCGGAAATCTGTATTTGTTTGTATGTATGTATGTACGTGGTATATGCTTATGGGTTTTGATGCCTTCGGGATTTGTTCTGCAATTAAAAATATTTTTCTTTTGAGAAATATTTCACTGAAGTTTGAGGATCCGGCTCGAAGGACCAAAACTGATTATGTGAAATATTTTCCTCCAAAAAATATGGGAATAAATAAAACAAACAATTATTAGGTTTTTGGGTAAATTTATTGTAGAATTTATTAAAGAACTTATGCTCTCTTCGGGGGTTTATACGATAATAATCATACAATATACATCAAAAAAAGAACTTTACACCAAAAACAACTTTAGGCGCCAAAATAAAAATAAAAGGTAGGTGTCAAAGAAAACGTCAAAAAAGCTAGAATTGACTGAACATGAACCTGGGGTATTTGATGCGTAAACACACATGGTACTTTTAAAATATATAAAGACGTTCGCTGCACGGCTGCCTGTTAATTATGAAATATTATGATATTTACAGAATTACGTTATCCCCTAGGTAGATATTAATATTAGTATATATATTATTTTTTTCTTATTCTGCCGACATTCTCTCTTATTATATTAGAGTTAATATCAGTTATAGACGCTATGTAATATACAAATTCTCTCAGCTATGAAATTTGACGTTTGCTGATAGAAATATATTTGATATTATATCAGGTATAGACACTATGTTATGCTGGCATAACACGGCAGCTTGTGGGCGAATTCGGTGAAGAGAATATTTTTTGGTTGGTATAATTTTTCAACCAGCTACAACCCCGCATTAGCAGCACAAAACTAATAAATACACAATTAAAAAAATACACATGTAAAATGAATACAAAAAACACTAAACACACAAAGCTGTGTATACGTATAGATTTTCTGCCAGATGAATTAATCCAGTGTGTTTTGTAAAGAACAAAAATTGTACGGCTTCAAAAATTTTCTCGTGTAAATATGCAAGCAGTAAATGAGTAATTACTGAGTAAACTGAAAAATTTTCTCTAAAAAAAGCTGCTGTCCAAAAAAGTGCGCGAACAGAAAAATTGTAAAAATTAGTAAGATTAAGGACACAGCTGCTTGCAAATAAACATAGCAGAGTTCCAAATATACACCCATTTATCACCCATATTCATGAGTATGAATTTTTAATTTTTGTTGTGTTTCGGTTTTTTCGACACTTTTATATTTGTCGATTTTATTCAACATACTTCACATATAGTTGTATATAGGGTATATCCTTCAAATTATTAGAAAGAATAAAATGACAACTATAAATGTATGTAGTTGGCTTCGATGGACTTTGCCCTATCGAACAGCGTTTTTCTTTTTCCGACACTTTTATATTTATTGATTTCGCTCATCAACATACTTTTCATATAGTTGTTTATAGGGTATATCTTTTAAATTCTTAGAAAGAACAAAATCACAACTATATAGGTGGCTTTGATGGACATTGCCCTATCGATCCACGTTTTTCTTCTTCCGACACATTTATATTTATCGATTTTGCTCATCAACATACTTTTCATATAGTTGTATATAAGGTATATCCTTTAAATTCTTAGAAAGAATAAAATGACAACTATATATGTATGTAGTTGGCTTCGATGGACATTGCCCTATCGAACAGCGTTTTTCTTTTTCCGAGACTTTTATATATATCGATTATGCTCATCAACATACTTTTCATATAGTTGTATATCCTTTAAATTCCTAGAAAGAATAAAACGACAACGATATAGGTGGCTTCGATAGACATTGCGCTATCGAACAGCGTTTTTCTTTTACCGAGACTTTTATATTTATCGATTTTGCTCATCAACATAGTTTTCATATAGTTGTATATAAGGTATATCCTTTAAATTCTTAGAAAGAATAAAATGAAAACTATATAGGTGGCTTGGATAGACATTGCCCTATCGAACAGCGTTGTTGCTCTTTTTCCTAGACTTTTATATTTATCGATTTTGCTCATCAACATACTTTTCATATAGTTGTATATAGGGTATATCCTTTAAATTCTTCGAAGGAATAAAATGACAACTATACAGCTGGCTTCGATGGACATTGCCCTATCGATTAGCGTTGCTCTTTTTCCGACACTTTTATATTTATCGATTTTGCTCATCAACATACTTTTCATATAGTTGTATATAGGGTATATCCTTTAAATTCTTAAAAAGAATAAAATGAAAACTATATAGGTGACTTCGATGGACATTGCCCTATCGAACAGCGTTTTTCCTTTTCCGAGACTTTTATATTTATCGATTTTGTTCATCAACATACTTTTCATATAGTTGTATATAGGCTATATCCTTTAAATTCTTAGAAAGAATAAAATGACAACTATATAGATGGCTTCGATGGACATTGCCCTATCGAACAGCGTTGTTCTTTTTCCGAGACTTTTATATTTCTCGATTTTGCTCATCAACATACTTTTCATATAGTTGTATATAGGGTATATCGAACAGCGTTTTTCTTTTTCCGAGACTTTTATATTTATCGATTTTGCTCATCAACATACTTTTTATATAGTTGTATATAGGGTATATCCTTTAAATTCTTAGAAAGAATAAAATGACAACTATATAGGTGGCTTCGATGGATTTTGCCCTATCGAACAGCGTTGCTCTTTTTCCGAGACTTTTATATTTATCGATTTTGCTCATCAACATACTTTTCATATAGTTGTATATAGGGTATATCCTTTAAATTCTTAGAAAGAATAAAATGACAACTATATAGGTGGCTTCGATAAACATTGCCCTATCGATTAGCGTTGCTCTTTTTCCGAGACTTTTATATTTATCGATTTTGGTCATCAACATACTTTTCATATAGTTGTATATAAGGTATATCCCTTAAATTCTTAGAAAGAATAAAATGAAAACTATATAGCTGGCTTCCATGGACATTGCCCTATCGAACAGCGTTTTTCTTTTTCCAAGACTTTTATATTTATCGATTTAGCTCATCAACATACTTTTCATATAGTTGTATATAGGGTATATCCTTTAAATTCTTAGAAAGAATAAAATGACAACTATATAGGTGGCTTCGATGGACATTGCCCTATCGAACAGCGTATTCCTTTTTCCAAGATTTTATATTTATCGATTTTGCTCCTCAACATTTTTTTTTTGTGAAGAGAAGTAACACTCAGGCAATTAGTATGCCTACCAACCCGTAGGTGTGTTACCTTCTTTGGGAAAGGGATAGTGAGAGAGGACAGATGGTGAAAGAGAGAAAGCTTAATTTTTGCAACTCTGATATTGCGCGCTGTGTTAGTTTTTAGATCAGTGTTGCAGCGCCTTTGATGTCAAGTAGGCGCATTAAATGTGTTTTTAAGCTGTTGTAGCCATTTTATTCATTATTTTACTTTGCTGGCGATTTTGCTACAATACCGACGAAGGAGGGCGCTGTGATGTCCTCTAGCATACACCAGTATCAATTGCTGCCAGAAATGTTCAGTGACCAGTGTGCTATGCCTTTATCACTTAAACACTCCGACAACAACAAACACAATGGCATACTCTAATGCACATCTGAAAAATGATGGATGTTATGACTTGTCTGAAGCTGGGCTCGAACCCACGTTCTTAGACATTATTTGCTTTGCAGTCAACGCGCTAACTACTTCAGCCAACAGCACCCTCAAAGAAAATTCTTAGAAAGAATAAAATGAAAACTATATAGGTGGCTTGGATAGACATTGCCCTATCGAACAGCGTTGTTGCTCTTTTTCCAAGACTTTGATATTTATCGATTTTGCTCATCAACATACTTTTCATATAGTTGCATATAAGGTATATCATTTAAATTCTTAGAAAGAATAAAATGACAACTATATAGGTGGCTTCGAAAACAATTTTATAGGAATGCAAACACAAATAGCTTTGAATGTGTTAAAAAAAGTGCTTTGGATAAAAACCAAATTCCAGCTATGAAAAGGATACTAAAAACTTTTTTACAACTGCAATTGCTTACTTAAAAGACTGGCTATCCCCATTAACAAAATATGAAATTTTTTATTGGATGACACTGCATAATATTCCTGAATGGACGGACGTTCAAAAAACAATTACTTTTTTGCATGAAAAATATGTATTCATGTCTGATGAGTGTTTCGAAGAAGTTTTATATCTTAAATAATTTTTATATAAAAATCAAGAAGCTTTAAAAAAGAAAGAAACATTAGAAAACTGGTTATATGTTTTCGAAAAAACTTCTGAACAAGAAAAAAAGAAAAATTTATTAATGATGGAACAATATTTATACGCAATGCCGAGTCATAACGCTCACGTAGACCGTGTCTTTTCTTTAATATCTGCACAATGGAATAAAGAAAGAAACTCTTTAAAGACTGAAACACTGGAAAGCATTATCCAGTGTAAATTTAATTTTAATATGACATGCTGTGATTTTTATAATTATATAAAAGATGAGAATGAAGTTCTACAGAAAGTGCAATCTTCACAAAAGTATTGAGTATTTATAATATTTTAAGGATCTTTTTAAATGAATTTTTATTTCTGTTTATAGTTTTGTTATGTATGAATTACATGTTAAGTTTTGTATCTATTGTTGAACCTAAACTATATGTTTGATACATGTATCAAAATAAAAATTTGTTGGGGTTTATTTATATACATATGATTAGTAGTTGGAATATGTAATGTTCGTTTGTGATTTGTATTATAAGGCTCCTGGTCGATGGGTTCAGACTTCTGGCAGCCCTAGTCTAGTATAACTCCTAGATATTTTGCGTTGTCCGATAGGGACAGTTCATGATTTTCCAACCGAGCAAGTATAAAGTTCTGTACCTTGGTCTTTGTAGTATATAGCATTACTTCCGATTTGTATGGGTTCACTCCTAGCCCACAGTCTGAAGCCCAGTTACTGAGTGTGCCCAAAGCGCTGGACATGATATCGCTAATCACGTCCGTGAACATCCCTGAGACGAACTTTAACCCCCACGGCATCTAATCTGAAGAGTATTGTGTTAACAACAAGAAGCCAGAGCACCTCTGCATGCCCATTTAGACCTCTCGCTGTTACCTAATTTTGCGGTGACATTTTTTGCCCCCAGCATGATTATTATCCAGTGGATTATGTAATCATCTACATCATTGTCCCGAATGGCTGTCAGCGATACATTATTGAATGCACCTTCTATGTCTAGGAAGGCAGCCAGAGTGTATTGTTTATGCTCCAGGGATCTCTCTATGAAACTTACTACTTCGTGTAGAGCTGTTTCTGTAGAGCGTGCCTTAAGGTAGGCATACTGGCTATTTGAGAGCCATGACGATCCTAAAAGCCTAATATGAGTGTCTATTAGTCTTTCCAATATCTAATGACTTCTATTACCAATCTTCGGAATGAATACGACTCTGAATTTTTTCCAGCTAGTGGGTACGTAGCTAAGAGAGACAGAGTTTATAGAATTTGGAAATCCAGGGGATGATGAAGCTTTTCGCGCTCTGTAACATCTTTTGCATGATGCCATCCGGACCTGGCGATTTAAACGGTTAGAAACTGTCAATTGCTCATGTTATTTTATCTAAGGATACTACCTCATTATTTACAGTCTTTTGTTGCCCACTGATATAGCTGCTCGCACCAGGTATGCCCTTACAGTAGGCTTGCCAGATCTAATTTGTCAAAAAGCTTGACATTGACCAAAAAAAAACTTGATTTTGAAAAAAAAACTTGACAAATAAAAACACTCATACTAAATATATAAAAGAGATTTTTAGTTTTTAAAGAAGAACTTCTGGATAATTATTATTGGGAAAATACGAATTGAATTTCAACTTTTACTCGTAAAAACAATTTTGCTGAGAGGTTTTAGCTAGTCTATAATAAATAAATAATAATTTTCATAAATAACTTGACAATTCTTCAAACACATAGGTAGGTTTTATTTAAAAAAACAATGAAAAACCGTCTGTATTATTCCACCATGGGTATATCAAGTCGGCTAAGCTGATAGAAGGATGGCGCGCCGGTAAAACCCCGGCTCAAGCCGAATCGCCGCCGCCGCCGACGAAAAGTCCACGACTTGCTTCTCTGGTTCAATGTTGTCAATTTACTAGTGTTGAGTAATAGGGTAAATATCAGTGTTGGCACTTTTATAATAATTGTACAGAAAGTTATAGTTATTTTTTAAACTATAATTGCAGAAAAAAATATGTATCATATTAGTCCTTAGTTCTATTGATAGTAAAAATATGGGCTTTAGATTTGTTTTTTAGAAATATACACATACTTTTTTTAAGTATTATTAAATAGCTAGAATAAATTTGAGAAAAAAAATAACTTACAAAAAAGCTTGACAAATCACTTTTTCACTTGACACTTGACGCGCATTAAAAAACTTGACAATCAGGCCAAATCAGGCCCTTCTGGCAACCCTACCTTACAGCCAGGATAGTGGGTATTGAGTAGTTTATCTATGGATTCCGCGGAGGAATCTGACCAGGATCCTAGCAAGCCTTGCAGAATCTCTAGTACTATCTATAGATTCACAGAAATTTCTTCATGAGTTACGTTTGGCGATTTTTGTGACTTTTTATAGTCTTTAAGCTTATCGCGATAAGGTTGCCACAATTTATTCTCGTAGCTGGTGTTGAAGGCCCTACGTGTCTCTTTGCGTAGAGTGGATAGTTCGGAATTCTACCACGGAGGATAGCTCTTCCTAGCTTTTGCTATGGGACAGGAGATCTCAAACGTTCTAGTAATAGCCTTGTTGTAAATCTCCAGATCGTGTTAAAATCCCTCTGTCATAATCTCGATCTCTGAGACTCGCTTTTGTTGAACTTATTCCAATCTGTTCTCTTCGGATTTCTAAAGTAATATTTATGTTTGTTTTGTAGTCTGACCTCGAAAAGTATCCAATTATGATTCGAAAAGGATCTCTTATTGGAGGCCCTCCATTTGTCTATCAGAAAGCTAAATTTATCGTTCGTGAGCATAATGTCCAGAACCTCTTCCCACCCAATAAACCTATCCGAACTCGGAATGATAAATGTCGGCGACTTACTGGAGTTACAAATAGTTAAATTAATCTAGTTAATGGATATGCTCACCTCTGTCATTGATTTCACTGCTGCCACATACTGTGTGCCTAGCATTTTCTTTACAGCATAGGATGACGTCTTCATTAGCACCTATGGATGACATAACCACTTTCACTTCATCTGGTGATGTTTTTTTGTCATGTGTCATGTATCACGATGCTATAAGGAAGCTCCTTTCTTCCGGCAGCTCGACCTTAGCAAATGTTAGGTCCGCTGAGCTGTGAACAAAGAAAAATTTTGATATCTTTTTTGGCTATTAGGCACGATCTTGGCCTACCGTGTCCTTTGGCATACTTTGGAGTTCTTCAGATTTATTTGAGCGATTCGATTCGCTATTTTGGTGCTGCTTATTTCGTAGCAGGCTCGGCATCTGCTTGCCAACCAAAAGGTTGCTGGCGGCCTCGACGACGCATTGTGGCGCCTTTTCCCAAAACCCGTAGCAAAAATACAAAATTTGATGATAAAATCTTGTAAAATGATTGAACACATCGTATAAAGAACTTCTTGCTGATCCCAATTCAAAAACGTTTTTTTAATTGCAATAAAATTATAGCTGGTGGGTGGAGCTTCTTAAAGTCTACATTATTGTAGAAAGCCAAAAAAGACGATATTTAAAAAAAAAAACTTTAGAATTGAAGTGTCAGAAAAATTGCCATTTGATCATCACTGTTTTGGTATTGTTTATTAGTTTTGTTTATTTTTTATTAAAGAAGTAACAAAATATTTATCAGATGTTTATTTTTTATTAAAAAAAGTAACTTGTTCGGCAGTTGCCGTTTTTCAGACACCCTATACTTAGGTTTTTTTTACACATAAAATAGACCATATCTAAAAAAGCCTCACCCATATTTTCTGAGCATGTTTGCTACATAATACTTTGAATAATTTAACTAATTTTATCCACAAAAAATTAGAGGTTTTCTTGAAATATGAAGGAAGCTGTTACAATCTCATGCATTTTTCTTTAATTCTCTGCATATAATGCAGGTAGTTTTAAAACTTTTTTTTTACTGAATAAAAAAACTGCGGTTGTGTAGTCCAGTTAATTGAGACCTGGATTTCTTTTTCACAAATCAGGTAGTTTGAACCATTTTTTATTATTATTGTTTCTCGTTATACGCGATTTACTGAATGACTTTTTCCCTTGCATTTTTCTTGAATTCTCTTTTATACTGAGTAAAATAGAAGCTTCAGTTGTATAATCCAGTTAATTGAGGCCTGGATTTCTGTTTAACAAATCAGGAAGTTTGAACCTTTTTTTATTTCTGGGTATAAATTAAACCGCAATTGCGTAATGCAGCCAGTTAAGTTTTTACTTTGTAAAAGTAGTGATCAGTACCAGAACTTATACAATTTTACTTTAAAGTGCAATAATGTCATTTCAAAATTCAAAATTGTTCGAGTTATTCAGAAACTTACATAATGAAAATATATTTAAATTGACTATTGTGGAAAAATTACACAATTTACCAGGATACCACGAAAAGAATGTTAAAATTCACTTCGTTTACTTAGAAATTAATAAAAAATGGCTTTCCTCAAACCGTACAACAAAATAGAAAGAACTCAGACTGGCTAAATGGAGTAACAACTTTTGAAAACATCGAAGAAACGCATACATCTTCTGACAGACCTGCAAAAACCATAAATGAGTGTTCGGAGTACACAAAAAACATAAACTTTAAAATGCCACAAAAGATATATCTAAATCGCATCTTTTAGAAGGATTATGTTTTAAGTATGTAAAAGATAATTCAATGTATGATATTACAAAACCTGTGGCGCTTGTAAACCAAATCGATTGCAGAGGATCAAATGCTTTACCCACAAAGTATAGCATAGAAGAATCCTTGGGATTGTCAAAGGAAAAATATTCTATTTTACGAAGCTCTTTAAAGAATCATAATGTTACATCTGCCAAAAAAGAAGCAGTGCCATCTACTGTAAAGGTTACTGAAGTATCGGTAGAGATTAACCTGCAAGACTTAATAGATCATACAGCCAAACGCCTTATTCAAGGTTTGTCTGAAAAGGAAGCAGTATTACTTGCAGATAGGCTTACATTGGGGATGTGATGGATCATCCGGTCAAAGTGCTTACAAACAAACAATATCGACAAATAACACAACTATTACAGATGCAAATATATTTATGGCTTCTGTAGTTCCTTTACGACTGCGAACTGGAAACTGAAACTGCGAACTGAGCATTGGAAAAATCCTCGCCCATCATTAGTTCATTTTTGCCGTCCGATATATTTTAAATATGCAAAGGAGTTTTCAGAGATAATCAAATCTGCAGTAGCCGATATAAAAAAGCAAATTTCTGAAGTAAAGCCTTCTGTTCTTGAAATGAAGAATGGAAAACTGTTTTCATTGATTATGAATTTTGTCTTACAATGATTGATGGCAAAGTCTTAAATGTAATAACAGATACTTCGTCAACTTTTAAGTGTGCGATTTGCAAAAAGTCGCTGAAAACCTCAAAATTTTGATGATTCAAATGATGAGCAAAACTATGAATATGGAATTTTTTCGTTACATGCCAGAATTAAGTGCATAGAGTTTATTTTAAAACTACATAGCATATACGATTCCGCAAGAAGGAGAATGTTTTGATAAGAACGCAACAACAAAAGCAAAACTATCTGCTCGAAAAAAAATTATACAAAATTAATTTCTTAAGAAGCTTGACAATAGACTGCACAAAGCGGGGCTATGGACATACTAACGATGGTAATATGTATGTCCATAGCGTTTTTTGAAAATGATGCGGTAACAGCCCAAATTACTGGGGTCGAGAATCATATTATAAAAAGGTTGGCAATTATCCTAAATGTTATATACTCTAGAGAAATGGTAAATGGCTCAAAGTTTCATGATTATGCATCAAAAACTGCCCAACATTTGGCTCAAATGTAACCTGAGAAGAATTACTCTTGCGGTCCATAAGATTTTGGCTTATGGTAAGAATTTAATTGAATGTCAATGCTTACCAATTGGAGAGTTATCAGAAGAAGCCCAGGAATGCAAAAACAAAGACTACAAACACTTTAGACACACGAATACTTGCAAAATTTCACGGATTAGACAGAATGGGGACCTTTTCAATATGTTGGCGGCCTCTTCAGACCTACTAATTTCATCACGGAGACATGTAAGATCTCAAAAGGATTTGGAAGAACATAATTATAGCTCCGATATGTTAAGTCTATTAGATACCGCTCCCAATATTAACAAAAAACTAACGAACAAAAAAATTATACTAGTTTGAAGAAAATATACTAAATAATTTAATATCATTATATATTATATAGCATTAATATTAAAAATATTTCACAAATGTGTATCTGTAGTGTAAATAAAAAATATAATATTAGTCTAGTCTTATATTAGAGTGGTATTTTTTATAGACTTCCTTATGAGAATATTATTTGAAGCACAAAAAATGATTCTTAAGTTTTAAAAATATCATTATATCAAAAAATATGATTTTTGCGACAAAAAAGGTCAAAAGGTGTCACCGTGCCCAGTGCCTATCATAATGGGGCAGCACTTATTTTGAAGCTAAAGGATTTAAAATTCAAGGGATTTTTAACCATTAGAAATATCTTGGTAACTTCAAAAATTATTATTTTAGCAACGAAAAACCACTGTGCATAGTGCGTCTGTGGGCCTTTGGTCATGCAGGTTACTTATTTTAAAGCGAAAGCGGTTACCTTTGAAATGCTTTATAGATTTTTAAAATATCTTTATTACATTTAATGTTATGATGTTTGTAATAAAAACAGTCAAATGCCGACACTGTGCACAGAGCCGCGGCTAACCTATGACCTCGCAAATCTTGTATATTGAAGCTTGAGGAGTCTTCTTTCAAATGCTTTTTAAAATTTTTAAATATATTTATTACTTTAATGCTCATGATTTTTGCAACGAAAAAACCCAAAAGGCCCCACTGTGCGACGTCTTCGTCCATTCCGTCAGAGCTGGTTGAGCGGGTCACCGTAACCTTAGCACCCCTCACCCCAAAAAACAACTTGGAGCCTGCTTTCTTAATGGCCGTTGCGCCAGGTTCCGTGATGGAAAGGATGATGCAGGTACCATTGTTGCCATGGTCCTCCGTTCGTATGACCGACCAGTCATCCATCGGAATGCTAGGGTTCTGGAGCCTCAGACACTCTAGCATTTTCCCGCCGTCCTTGCCCATTTTTGGTCACCAAACCCTTGTCCGTGGTCTCAATAGGATTTCCCCCGCAGGGATGAGTTTAAGACTTAACCCATCCCAAGCTTCGCTGATCTTAGCAATGCTATTACTGAGGAATTCCTTTGACAGCATGTCCAAGCGTTTGATTACCTTGTACCCCCGGTGAATCTCGCCGGAGTCGAAGCAAGGTGCCGGCTTGTCCTTTTTGGCTATTACGAAGTCCATTACGAGCTTCGGCAATTTGGATACGATGGCACCCCATTCCGTTGTTACAGGTGCAATTGTTTCCTCTTTTTTTGTTCACTAGAGCCACTAGCAGTTGGTCGTTAACCACCTCATTAAAGGGCCTTCCTGTGGATGATGAAATAATTGGAGCTTAAGTGGTCGTCTTCGACGCGACCTTTCTCCTCTTCGGCGATTTTTCACCCTCTGCCAGGGAGCGATTACGCTTGGTGCTAGTGCCTTTGTATATACTGGTACCGAATCCATAACCTTATGGTATTCGTCTACCACAGCCTGGTATTTACCTTATCATGAGTGACTCCATTCGCAGCATTCTTGGCAATCTTGTCTAGAATGAAGACGGCTTTGGAGTACTTTGACTTAAGAATGTCTTTCTGACTCCTTTTTTTCTTTGGTTTGTTCTTCTCGGGCTCGAGTGCAGGTGTAGGGGGATTTTTGTGTGCTGCTTTAGAAGCATATTACGTGTGAGCTTCAATATTAATATTATTGCAATATTATATCAGATAATATAATATTGTTTTCATAATATACATATATGTATTTAGAAAACAATATCATGATATCAACTATCAAAACACGTACACATCCATACATAGATACATACATATGTAGATAAAAGAAAATAGTTTTGCGTCTTGAAAAGATTATTGTGTATTAAAATAAAGTGATTTTTAAAATCTCGCATATAAATGTACACATAAAAAGAAATATCAAAATGTTTGAAAAACACATTAGTTTTTTCCAAAAAAACATGGGAATAAATAAAACAAAAAATTATTAGGTTTTTGGGTAAATTAATTGTCGAATTTATTAAAGAACTTACGCTCTCTTCGGGGGTTTATACGATAATAATAATACCATATACATCAAAAAAAGAACTTTACACCAAAAACAACTTTAGGCGCCAAAATAAAAATAAAAGGTAGGTGTCAAAGAAAACGTCAAAAAGCTAGATTTGACTGAACCTGAACCTGGGGTATTTGATGCGTAAACACACATGGTACTTTTAAAATATATAAAGACGTTCGCTGCACGGCTGCCTGTTAATTATGAAATATTATGATATTTACAGAATTACGTTATCCCCTAGGTAGATATTAATATTAGTATATATATTATTTTTTTCTTATTCTGCCGACGTTCTCTCTTATTATGTTAGAGTTAATATCAGTTATAGACGCCATGTAATATACAAATTCTCTCAGCTATGAAATTTGACGTTTGCTGATAGAAATATATTTGATATTATATCAGGTATAGACACTATGTTATGCTGGCATAACACGGCAGCTTGTGGGCGAATTCGGTGAAGAGAATATTTTTTGGTTGGCATAATTTTTCAACCAGCTACAACCCCGCATTAGCAGCAAAAAACTAATAAATACACAATTAAAAAAACACACATGTAAAATGAATACAAAAAACACTAAACACACAAAGCTGTGTATACTTATAGATTTTCTGCCAGATGAATTAATCCAGTGTGTTTTGTAAAGAACAAAAATTGTACGGCTTCAAAAATGTTCTCGTGTAAATATGCAAGCAGTAAATGAGTAATTACTGAGTAAACTGAAAAATTTTCTCTAAAAAAAGCTGCTGCCCAAAAAAGTGCGCGAACAGAAAAATTGTAAAAATTAGTAAGATTAAGGACACAGCTGCTTGCAAATAAACATAGCAGAGTTCCAAATATTCACCCATTTATCACCCATATTCATGAGTATGAATTTTTAATTTTTGTTGGGTTTCGGTTTTTCCGACACTTTTATATTTGTCGATTTTATTCAACATACTTCACATAGAGTTGTATATAGGGTATATCCTTCAAATTATTAGAAAGAATAAAATGACAACTATAAATGTATGTAGTTGGCTTCGACGGACTTTGCCCTATCGAACAGCGTTTTTCTTTTTCCGACACTTTTATATTTATTGATTTCGCTCATCAACATACTTTTCATATAGTTGTTTATAGGGTATATCCTTTAAATTCCTAGAAAGAATAAAATGAAAACTATATAGGTGACTTCGATGGACATTGCCCTATCGAACAGCGTTGCTCTTGTTCCGAGACTTTTATTGTAATCGATTTTGCTCATCTACATACTTTTCATATAGTTGTATATAGGGTATATCCCTTAAATTCTTAGAAAGAATAAAATAAAAACTATATAGGTGGCTTCCATGGACATTGCCCTATCGAACAGCGTTGCTCTTGTTCCGAGACTTTTATTGTAATCGATTTTGCTCATCTACATACTTTTCATATAGTTGTATATAGGGTATATCCCTTAAATTCTTAGAAAGAATAAAATAAAAGCTATATAGGTGGCTTCGATGGAAATTGCCCTATCGAACAGCGTTTTTCTTTTTCAAAGACTTTTATATTTATCGATTTTGCTCATCAACATACTTTTTATATAGTTGTATATAGGGTATATCCTTTAAATTCTTAGAAAGAATAAAATGACAACTATATAGGTGGCTTCGATGGATTTTGCCCTATCGAACAGCGTTGCTCTTTTTCCGAGACTTTTATATTTATCGATTTTGCTCATCAACATACTTTTCATATAGTTGTATATAAGGTATATCCTTTAAATTCTTAGAAAGAATAAAATGAAAACTATATAGCTGGCTTCCATGGACATTGCCCTATCGAACAGCGTTTTTCTTTTTCCAAGACTTTTATATTTATCAATTTAGCTCATCAACATACTTTTCATATAGTTGTATATAGGGTATATCCTTTAAATTCTTAGAAAGAATAAAATGACAACTATATAGGTGGCTTCGATGGACATTGCCCTATCGAACAGCGTATTCCTTTTTCCAAGATTTTATATTTATCGATTTTGCTCATCAACATTTTTTTTTTTTGTAAAGAGAAGTAACACTCAGGCAATTAGTATGCCTACCAACCCGTAGGTGTGTTACCTTCTTTGGGAAAGGGATAGTGATAGAGGACAGATGGTGAAAGAGAGAAAGCTTAATTTTTGCAACTCTGATATTGCGCGCTGTGTTAGTTTTTAGATCAGTGTTGCAGCGCCTTTGATGTCAAGTAGGCGCATTAAATGTGTTTTTAAGCTGTTGTAGCCATTTTATTCATTATTTTACTTCGCCGGCGATTTTGCTACAATAACGACGAAGGAGGGCGCTGTGATGTCCTCTAGCATACACCAGTATCAATTGCTGCCAGAAATGTTCAGTGACCAGTGTGCTATGCCTTTATCACTTAAACACTCCGACAACAACAAACACAATGGCATACTCTAATGCACATCTGAAAAATGATGGATGTTATGACTTGTCTGAAGCTGGGCTCGAACCCACGTTCTTAGACATTATTTGCTTTGCAGTCAACGCGCTAACTACTTCAGCCAACAGCACCCTCAAAGAAAATTCTTAGAAAGAATAAAATGAAAACTATATAGGTGGCTTGGATAGACATTGCCCTATCGAACAGCGTTGTTGCTCTTTTTCCTAGACTTTTATATTTATCGATTTTGCTCATCAACATACTTTTCATATAGTTGTATATAGGGAATATCCTTTAAATTCTTAGAAAGAATAAATTGAAAACTATATAGGTGGCTTCCATGGACATTGCCCTATCGAACAGCGTTGCTCTTGTTCCGAGACTTTTATTGTAATCGATTTTGCTCATCTACATACTTCTCATATAGTTGTATATAGGGTATATCCTTTAAATTCTTAGAAAGAATAAAATAAAAACTATATAGGTGGCTTCGATGGAAATTGCCCTATCGAACAGCGTTTTTCTTTTTCAAAGACTTTTATATTTATCGATTTTGCTCATCAACATAGTTTTCATATAGTTGTATATAGGGTATATCCTTTAAATTCTTAGAAAGAATAAAATGACAACTTTATAGGTGGGTTCGATGGACATTGCCCTATCGAACAGCGTTGCTCTTTTTCCGAGACTTTTATATTTATCGATTTTGCTTATTAACATACTTTTCATATAGTTGTATATAGGGTATATCCTTTAAATTCTTAGATAGAATAAAATGACAACTATATAGGTGGCTTCGATGGACATTGCCGTATCGAACACCGTTGCTCTTTTTCCGAGACTTTTATATTTATCGATTTTGGTCATCAACATACTTTTCATATAGTTGTATATAAGGTATATCCTTTAAATTCTTAGAAAGAATAAAATCAAAACTATATAGGTGGCTTCCATGGACATTGCCCTATCGAACAGCATTTTTCTTTTTCCAAGACTTTTATATTTATCGATTTAGCTCATCAACATACTTTTCATATAGTTGTATATAGGTATATCCTTTAAATTCTTCGAAAGAATAAAATGACAACTATATAGCTGGCTTCGATGGACATTGCCCTATCGAACAGCGTTGCTCTTTTTCCGAGACTTTTATATTTATCGATTTTGGTCATCAACATACTTTTCATATAGTTGTATATAAGGAATATCCTTTAAATTCTTAGAAAGAATAAAATCAAAACTATATAGGTGGCTTCCATGGACATTGCCCTATCGAACAGCGTTTTTCTTTTTCCAAGACTTTTATATTTATTGATTTAGCTCATCAACATACTTTTCATATAGTTGTATATAGGTATATCCTTTAAATTCTTCGAAAGAATAAAATGACAACTATATAGCTGGCTTCGATGGACATTGCCCTATCGAACAGCGTTGCTCTTTTTCCGAGACTTTTATATTTATCGATTTTGGTCATCAACATACTTTTCATATAGTTGTATATAAAGTATATCCTTTAAATTCTTAGAAAGAATAAAATCAAAACTATATAGGTGGCTTCCATGGACATTGCCGTATCGAACAGCGTTTTTCTTTTTCCAAGACTTTTATAATTATTGATTTAGCTCATCAACATACTTTTCATATAGTTGTATATAGGTATATCCTTTAAATTCTTCGAAAGAATAAAATGACAACTATATAGCTGGCTTCGATGGACATTGCCCTATCGAACAGCGTTGCTCTTTTTCCGAGACTTTTATATTTATCGATTTTGGTCATCAACATACTTTTCATATAGTTGTATATAAAGTATATCCTTTAAATTCTTAGAAAGAATAAAATCAAAACTATATAGGTGGCTTCCATGGACATTGCCGTATCGAACAGCGTTTTTCTTTTTCCAAGACTTTTATATTTATCGATTTAGCTCATCAACATACTTTTCATATAGTTGTATATAGGTATATCCTTTAAATTCTTCGAAAGAATAAAATGACAACTATATAGCTGGCTTCGATGGACATTGCCCTATCGAACAGCGTTGCTCTTTTTCCGAGACTTTTATATTTATCGATTTTGCTCATCAACATACTTTTCATATAGTTGTATATAGGGAATATCCTTTAAATTCTTAGAAAGAATAAATTGAAAACTATATAGGTGGCTTCCATGGACATTGCCCTATCGAACAGCGTTGCTCTTGTTCCGAGACTTTTATTGTAATCGATTTTGCTCATCTACATACTTCTCATATAGTTGTATATAGGGTATATCCTTTAAATTCTTAGAAAGAATAAAATAAAAACTATATAGGTGGCTTCGATGGAAATTGCCCTATCGAACAGCGTTTTTCTTTTTCAAAGACTTTTATATTTATCGATTTTGCTCATCAACATAGTTTTCATATAGTTGTATATAGGGTATATCCTTTAAATTCTTAGAAAGAATAAAATGACAACTTTATAGGTGGGTTCGATGGACATTGCCCTATCGAACAGCGTTGCTCTTTTTCCGAGACTTTTATATTTATCGATTTTGCTTATTAACATACTTTTCATATAGTTGTATATAGGGTATATCCTTTAAATTCTTAGATAGAATAAAATGACAACTATATAGATGGCTTCGATGGACATTGCCGTATCGAACACCGTTGCTCTTTTTCCGAGACTTTTATATTTATCGATTTTGGTCATCAACATACTTTTCATATAGTTGTATATAAGGTATATCCTTTAAATTCTTAGAAAGAATAAAATCAAAACTATATAGGTGGCTTCCATGGACATTGCCCTATCGAACAGCATTTTTCTTTTTCCAAGACTTTTATATTTATCGATTTAGCTCATCAACATACTTTTCATATAGTTGTATATAGGTATATCCTTTAAATTCTTCGAAAGAATAAAATGACAACTATATAGCTGGCTTCGATGGACATTGCCCTATCGAACAGCGTTGCTCTTTTTCCGAGACTTTTATATTTATCGATTTTGGTCATCAACATACTTTTCATATAGTTGTATATAAGGAATATCCTTTAAATTCTTAGAAAGAATAAAATCAAAACTATATAGGTGGCTTCCATGGACATTGCCCTATCGAACAGCGTTTTTCTTTTTCCAAGACTTTTATATTTATTGATTTAGCTCATCAACATACTTTTCATATAGTTGTATATAGGTATATCCTTTAAATTCTTCGAAAGAATAAAATGACAACTATATACCTGGCTTCGATGGACATTGCCCTATCGAACAGCGTTGCTCTTTTTCCGAGACTTTTATATTTATCGATTTTGGTCATCAACATACTTTTCATATAGTTGTATATAAAGTATATCCTTTAAATTCTTAGAAAGAATAAAATTAAAACTATATAGGTGGCTTCCATGGACATTGCCGTATCGAACAGCGTTTTTCTTTTTCCAAGACTTTTATATTTATCGATTTAGCTCATCAACATACTTTTCATATAGTTGTATATAGGTATATCCTTTAAATTCTTCGAAAGAATAAAATGACAACTATATAGCTGGCTTCGATGGACATTGCCCTATCGAACAGCGTTGCTCTTTTTCCGAGACTTTTATATTTATCGATTTTGGTCATCAACATACTTTTCATATAGTTGTATATAAGGTATATCCCTTAAATTCTTAGAAAGAATAAAATGAAAACTATATAGCTGGCTTCCATGGACATTGCCCTATCGAACAGCGTTTTTCTTTTTCCAAGACTTTTATATTTATCGATTTAGCTCATCAACATACTTTTCATATAGTTGTATATAGGGTATATCCTTTAAATTCTTAGAAAGAATAAAATGACAACTATATAGGTGGCTTCGATGGACATTTCCCTATCGAACAGCGTATTCCTTTTTCCAAGATTTTATATTTATCGATTTTGCTCCTCAATATTTTTTTTTTGTGAAGAGAAGTAACACTCAGGCAATTAGTATGCCTACCAACCCGTAGGTGTGTTACCTTCTTTGGGAAAGGGATAGTGAGAGAGGACAGATGGTGAAAGAGAGAAAGCTTAATTTTTGCAACTCTGATATTGCGCGCTGTGTTAGTTTTTAGATCAGTGTTGCAGCGCCTTTGATGTCAAGTAGGCGCATTAAATGTGTTTTTAAGCTGTTGTAGCCATTTTATTCATTATTTTACTTCGCTGGCGATTTTGCTACAATACCGACGAAGGAGGGCGCTGTGATGTCCTCTAGCATACACCAGTATCAATTGCTGCCAGAAATGTTCAGTGACCAGTGTGCTATGCCTTTATCACTTAAACACTCCGACAACAACAAACACAATGGCATACTCTAATGCACATCTGAAAAATGATGGATGTTATGACTTGTCTGAAGCTGGGCTCGAACCCACGTTCTTAGACATTATTTGCTTTGCAGTCAACGCGCTAACTACTTCAGCCAACAGCACCCTCAAAGAAAATTCTTAGAAAGAATAAAATGAAAACTATATAGGTGGCTTGGATAGACATTGCCCTATCGAACAGCGTTGTTGCTCTTTTTCCAAGACTTTGATATTTATCGATTTTGCTCATCAACATACTTTTCATATAGTTGCATATAAGGTATATCATTTAAATTCTTAGAAAGAATAAAATGACAACTATATAGGTGGCTTCGAAAACAATTTTATAGGAATGCAAACACAAATAGCTTTGAATGTGTTAAAAAAAGTGCTTTGGATAAAACCCAAATTCCAGCTATGAAAAGGATACTAAAAACTTTTTTACAACTGCAATTGCTTACTTAAAAGACTGGCTATCCCCATTAACAAAATATGAAATTTTTTATTGGATGACACTGCATAATATTCCTGAATGGACGGACGTTCAAAAAACAATTACTTTTTTGCATGAAAAATATGTATTCATGTCTGATGAATGTTTCGAAGAAGTTTTATATCTTAAATAATTTTTATATAAAAATCAAGAAGCTTTAAAAAAGAAAGAAACATTAGAAAACTGGTTATATGTTTTCGAAAAAACTTCTGAACAAGAAAAAAAGAAAAATTTATTAATGATGGAACAATATTTATACGCAATGCCGAGTCATAACGCTCACGTAGACCGTGTCTTTTCTTTAATATCTGCACAATGGAATAAAGAAAGAAACTCTTTAAAGACTGAAACACTGGAAAGCATTATCCAGTGTAAATTTAATTTTAATATGACATGCTGTGATTTTTATAATTATATAAAAGATGAGAATGAAGTTCTACAGAAAGTGCAATCTTCACAAAAGTATTGAGTATTTATAATATTTTAAGGATCTTTTTAAATGAATTTTTATTTCTGTTTATAGTTTTGTTATGTATGAATTACATGTTAAGTTTTGTATCTATTGTTGAACCTAAACTATATGTTTGATACATGTATCAAAATAAAAATTTGTTGGGGTTTATTTATATACATATGATTAGTAGTTGGAATATGTAATGTTCGTTTGTGATTTGTATTATAAGGCTCCTGGTCGATGGGTTCAGACTTCTGGCAGCCCTAGTCTAGTATAACTCCTAGATATTTTGCGTTGTCCGATAGGGACAGTTCATGATTTTCCAACCGAGCAAGTATAAAGTTCTGTACCTTGGTCTTTGTAGTATATAGCATTACTTCCGATTTGTATGGGTTCACTCCTAGCCCACAGTCTGAAGCCCAGTTACTGAGTGTGCCCAAAGCGCTGGACATGATATCGCTAATCACGTCCGTGAACATCCCTGAGACGAACTTTAACCCCCACGGCATCTAATCTGAAGAGTATTGTGTTAACAACAAGAAGCCAGAGCACCTCTGCATGCCCATTTAGACCTCTCGCTGTTACCTAATTTTGCGGTGACATTTCTTGCCCCCAGCATGATTATTATCCAGTGGATTATGTAATCATCTACATCATTGTCCCGAATGGCTGTCAGCGATACATTATTGAATGCACCTTCTATGTCTAGGCAGGCAGCCAGAGTGTATTGTTTATGCTCCAGGGATCTCTCTATGAAACTTACTACTTCGTGTAGAGCTGTTTCTGTAGAGCGTGCCTAAAGGTAGGCATACTGGCTATTTGAGAGCCATGACGATCCTAAAAGCCTAATATGAGTGTCTATTAGTCTTTCCAATATCTAATGACTTCTATTACCAATCTTCGGAATGAATACGACTCTGAATTTTTTCCAGCTAGTGGGTACGTAGCTAAGAGAGACAGAGTTTATAGAATTTGGAAATCCAGGGGATGATGAAGCTTTTCGCGCTCTGTAACATCTTTTGCATGATGCCATCCGGACCTGGCGATTTAAACGGTTAGAAACTGTCAATTGCTCATGTTATTTTATCTAAGGATACTACCTCATTATGTACAGTCTTTTGTTGCCCACCAGGTATGCCCTTACAGTAGGCTTGCCAGATCTAATTTGTCAAAAAGCTTGACATTGACCAAAAAAAAACTTGATTTTGAAAAAAAAACTTGACAAATAAAAACACTCATACTAAATATATAAAAGAGATTTTTAGTTTTTAAAGAAGAACTTCTGGATAATTATTATTGGGAAAATACGAATTGAATTTCAACTTTTACTCGTAAAAACAATTTTGCTGAGAGGTTTTAGCTAGTCTATAATAAATAAATAATAATTTTCATAAATAACTTGACAATTCTTCAAACACATAGGTAGGTTTTATTTAAAAAAACAATGAAAAACCGTCTGTATTATTCCACCATGGGTATATCAAGTCGGCTAAGCTGATAGAAGGATGGCGCGCCGGTAAAACCCCGGCTCAAGCCGAATCGCCGCCGCCGCCGACGAAAAGTCCACGACTTGCTTCTCTGGTTCAATGTTGTCAATTTACTAGTGTTGAGTAATAGGGTAAATATCAGTGTTGGCACTTTTATAATAATTGTACAGAAAGTTATAGTTATTTTTTAAACTATAATTGCAGAAAAAAATATGTATCATATTAGTCCTTAGTTCTATTGATAGTAAAAATATGGGCTTTAGATTTGTTTTTTAGAAATATACACATACTTTTTTTAAGTATTATTAAATAGCTAGAATAAATTTGAGAAAAAAAATAACTTACAAAAAAGCTTGACAAATCACTTTTTCACTTGACACTTGACGCGCATTAAAAAACATGACAATCAGGCCAAATCAGGCCCTTCTGGCAACCCTACCTTACAGCCAGGATAGTGGGTATTGAGTAGTTTATCTATGGATTCCGCGGAGGAATCTGACCAGGATCCTAGCAAGCCTTGCAGAATCTCTAGTACTATCTATAGATTCACAGAAATTTCTTCATGAGTTACGTTTGGCGATTTTTGTGACTTTTTATAGTCTTTAAGCTTATCGCGATAAGGTTGCCACAATTTATTCTCGTAGCTGGTGTTGAAGGCCCTACGTGTCTCTTTGCGTAGAGTGGATAGTTCCGAATTCTACCACGGAGGATAGCTCTTCCTAGCTTTTGCTATGGGACAGGAGATCTCAAACGTTCTAGTAATAGCCTTGTTGTAAATCTCCAGATCGTGTTAAAATCCCTCTGTCATAATCTCGATCTCTGAGACTCGCTTTTGTTGAACTTATTCCAATCTGTTCTCTTCGGATTTCTAAAGTAATATTTATGTTTGTTTTGTAGTCTGACCTCGAAAAGTATCCAATTATGATTCGAAAAGGATCTCTTATTGGAGGCCCTCCATTTGTCTATCAGAAAGCTAAATTTATCGTTCGTGAGCATAATGTCCAGAACCTCTCCCACCCAATAAACCTATCCGAACTCGGAATGATAAATGTCGGCGACTTACTGGAGTTACAAATAGTTAAATTAATCTAGTTAATGGATATGCTCACCTCTGTCATTGATTTCACTGCTGCCACATACTGTGTGCCTAGCATTTTCTTTACAGCATAGGATGACGTCTTCATTAGCACCTATGGATGACATAACCACTTTCACTTCATCTGGTGATGTTTTTTTGTCATGTGTCATGTATCACGATGCTATAAGGAAGCTCCTTTCTTCCGGCAGCTCGACCTTAGCAAATGTTAGGTCCGCTGAGCTGTGAACAAAGAAAAATTTTGATATCTTTTTTGGCTATTAGGCACGATCTTGGCCTACCGTGTCCTTTGGCATACTTTGGAGTTCTTCAGATTTATTTGAGCGATTCGAGTCGCTATTTTGGTGCTGCTTATTTCGTAGCAGGCTCGGCATCTGCTTGCCAACCAAAAGGTTGCTGGCGGCCTCGACGACGCATTGTGGCGCCTTTTCCCAAAACCCGTAGCAAAAATACAAAATTTGATGATAAAATCTTGTAAAATGATTGAACACATCGTATAAAGAACTTCTTGCTGATCCCAATTCAAAAACGTTTTTTTAATTGCAATAAAATTATAGCTGGTGGGTGGAGCTTCTTAAAGTCTACATTATTTTAGAAAGCCAAAAAAGACGATATTTAAAAAAAAAAACTTTAGAATTGAAGTGTCAGAAAAATTGCCATTTGATCATCACTGTTTTGGTATTGTTTATTAGTTTTGTTTATTTTTTATTAAAGAAGTAACAAAATATTTATCAGATGTTTATTTTTTATTAAAAAAAAGTAACAAAAAAGTAACTTGTTCGGCAGTTGCCGTTTTTCAGACACCCTATACTTAGGTTTTTTTTACACATAAAATAGACCATATCTAAAAAAGCCTCACCCATATTTTCTGAGCATGTTTGCTACATAATACTTTGAATAATTTAACTAATTTTATCCACAAAAAATTAGAGGTTTTCTTGAAATATGAAGGAAGCTGTTACAATCTCATGCATTTTTCTTTAATTCTCTGCATATAATGCAGGTAGTTTTAAAACTTTTTTTTACTGAATAAAAAAACTGCGGTTGTGTAGTCCAGTTAATTGAGACCTGGATTTCTTTTTCACAAATCAGGTAGTTTGAACCATTTTTTATTATTATTGTTTCTCGTTATACGCGATTTACTGAATGACTTTTTCCCTTGCATTTTTCTTGAATTCTCTTTTATACTGAGTAAAATAGAAGCTTCAGTTGTATAATCCAGTTAATTGAGGCCTGGATTTCTGTTTAACAAATCAGGAAGTTTGAACCTTTTTTTATTTCTGGGTATAAATTAAACCGCAATTGCGTAATGCAGCCAGTTAAGTTTTAATGTCATTTCAAAATTCAGAATTGTTCGAGTTATTCAGAAACTTACATAATGAAAATATATTTAAATTGACTATTGTGGAAAAATTACACAATTTACCAGGATACCACGAAAAGAATGTTAAAATTCACTTCGTTTACTTAGAAATTAATAAAAAATGGCTTTCCTCAAACCGTACAACAAAATAGAAAGAACTCAGACTGGCTAAATGGAGTAACAACTTTTGAAAACATCGAAGAAACGCATACATCTTCTGACAGACCTGCAAAAACCATAAATGAGTGTTCGGAGTACACAAAAAACATAAACTTTAAAATGCCACAAAAGATATATCTAAATCGCATCTTTTAGAAGGATTATGTTTTAAGTATGTAAAAGATAATTCAATGTATGATATTACAAAACCTGTGGCGCTTGTAAACCAAATCGATTGCAGAGGATCAAATGCTTTACCCACAAAGTATAGCATAGAAGAATCCTTGGGATTGTCAAAGGAAAAATATTCTATTTTACGAAGCTCTTTAAAGAATCATAATGTTACATCTGCCAAAAAAGAAGCAGTGCCATCTACTGTAAAGGTTACTGAAGTATCGGTAGAGATTAACCTGCAAGACTTAATAGATCATACAGCCAAACGCCTTATTCAAGGTTTGTCTGAAAAGGAAGCAGTATTACTTGCAGATAGGCTTACATTGGGGATGTGATGGATCATCCGGTCAAAGTGCTTACAAACAAACAATATCGACAAATAACACAACTATTACAGATGCAAATATATTTATGGCTTCTGTAGTTCCTTTACGACTGCGAACTGGAAACTGAAACTGCGAACTGAGCATTGGAAAAATCCTCGCCCATCATTAGTTCATTTTTGCCGTCCGATATATTTTAAATATGCAAAGGAGTTTTCAGAGATAATCAAATCTGCAGTAGCCGATATAAAAAAGCAAATTTCTGAAGTAAAGCCTTCTGTTCTTGAAATGAAGAATGGAAAACTGTTTTCATTGATTATGAATTTTGTCTTACAATGATTGATGGCAAAGTCTTAAATGTAATAACAGATACTTCGTCAACTTTTAAGTGTGCGATTTGCAAAAAGTCGCTGAAAGACCTCAAAATTTTGATGATTCAAATGATGAGCAAAACTATGAATATGGAATTTTTTCGTTACATGCCAGAATTAAGTGCATAGAGTTTATTTTAAAACTACATAGCATATACGATTCCGCAAGAAGGAGAATGTTTTGATAAGAACGCAACAACAAAAGCAAAACTATCTGCTCGAAAAAAAATTATACAAAATTAATTTCTTAAGAAGCTTGACAATAGACTGCCCAAAGCGGGGCTATGGACATACTAACGATGGTAATATGTATGTCCATAGCGTTTTTTGAAAATGATGCGGTAACAGCCCAAATTACTGGGGTCGAGAATCATATTATAAAAAGGTTGGCAATTATCCTAAATGTTATATACTCTAGAGAAATGGTAAATGGCTCAAAGTTTCATGATTATGCATCAAAAACTGCCCAACATTTGGCTCAAATGTAACCTGAGAAGAATTACTCTTGCGGTCCATAAGATTTTGGCTTATGGTAAGAATTTAATTGAATGTCAATGCTTACCAATTGGAGAGTTATCAGAAGAAGCCCAGGAATGCAAAAACAAAGACTACAAACACTTTAGACACACGAATACTTGCAAAATTTCACGGATTAGACAGAATGAGGACCTTTTCAATATGTTGGCGGCCTCTTCAGACCTACTAATTTCATCACGGAGACATGTAAGATCTCAAAAGGATTTGGAAGAACATAATTATAGCTCCGATATGTTAAGTCTATTAGATACCGCTCCCAATATTAACAAAAAACTAACGAACAAAAAAATTATACTAGTTTGAAGAAAATATACTAAATAATTTAATATCATTATATATTATATAGCATTAATATTAAAAATATTTCACAAATGTGTATCTGTAGTGTAAATAAAAAATATAATATTAGTCTAGTCTTATATTAGAGTGGTATTTTTTATAGACTTCCTTATGAGAATATTATTTGAAGCACAAAAAATGATTCTTAAGTTTTAAAAATATCATTATATCAAAAAATATGATTTTTGCGACAAAAAAGGTCAAAAGGTGTCACCGTGCCCAGTGCCTATCATAATGGGGCAGCACTTATTTTGAAGCTAAAGGATTTAAAATTCAAGGGATTTTTAACCATTAGAAATATCTTGGTAACTTCAAAAATTATTATTTTAGCAACGAAAAACCACTGTGCATAGTGCGTCTGTGGGCCTTTGGTCATGCAGGTTACTTATTTTAAAGCGAAAGCGGTTACCTTTGAAATGCTTTATAGATTTTTAAAATATCTTTATTACATTTAATGTTATGATGTTTGTAATAAAAACAGTCAAATGCCGACACTGTGCACAGAGCCGCGGCTAACCTATGACCTCGCAAATCTTGTATATTGAAGCTTGAGGAGTCTTCTTTCAAATGCTTTTTAAAATTTTTAAATATATTTATTACTTTAATGCTCATGATTTTTGCAACGAAAAAACCCAAAAGGCCCCACTGTGCGACGTCTTCGTCCATTCCGTCAGAGCTGGTTGAGCGGGTCACCGTAACCTTAGCACCCCTCACCCCAAAAAACAACTTGGAGCCTGCTTTCTTAATGGCCGTTGCGCCAGGTTCCGTGATGGAAAGGATGATGCAGGTACCATTGTTGCCATGGTCCTCCGTTCGTATGACCGACCAGTCATCCATCGGAATGCTAGGGTTCTGGAGCCTCAGACACTCTAGCATTTTCCCGCCGTCCTTGCCCATTTTTGGTCACCAAACCCTTGTCCGTGGTCTCAATAGGATTTCCCCCGCAGGGATGAGTTTAAGACTTAACCCATCCCAAGCTTCGCTGATCTTAGCAATGCTATTACTGAGGAATTCCTTTGACAGCATGTCCAAGCGTTTGATTACCTTGTACCCCCGGTGAATCTCGCCGGAGTCGAAGCAAGGTGCCGGCTTGTCCTTTTTGGCTATTACGAAGTCCATTACGAGCTTCTGCAATTTGGATACGATGGCACCCCATTCCGTTGTTACAGGTGCAATTGTTTCCTCTTTTTTTGTTCACTAGAGCCACTAGCAGTTGGTCGTTAACCACCTCATTAAAGGGCCTTCCTGTGGATGATGAAATAATTGGAGCTTAAGTGGTCGTCTTCGACGCGACCTTTCTCCTCTTCGGCGATTTTTCACCCTCTGCCAGGGAGCGATTACGCTTGGTGCTAGTGCCTTTGTATATACTGGTACCGAATCCATAACCTTATGGTATTCGTCTACCACAGCCTGGTATTTACCTTATCATGAGTGACTCCATTCGCAGCATTCTTGGCAATCTTGTCTAGAATGAAGACGGCTTTGGAGTACTTTGACTTAAGAATGTCTTTCTGACTCCTTTTTTTCTTTGGTTTGTTCTTCTCGGGCTCGAGTGCAGGTGTAGGGGGATTTTTGTGTGCTGCTTTAGAAGCATATTACGTGTGAGCTTCAATATTAATATTATTGCAATATTATATCAGATAATATAATATTGTTTTCATAATATACATATATGTATTTAGAAAACAATATCATGATATCAACTATCAAAACACGTACACATCCATACATAGATACATACATATGTAGATAAAAGAAAATAGTTTTGCGTCTTGAAAAGATTATTGTGTATTAAAATAAAGTGATTTTTAAAATCTCGCATATAAATGTACACATAAAAAGAAATATCAAAATGTTTGAAAAACACATTAGTTTTCTCCAAAAAACATGGGAATAAATAAAACAAAAAATTATTAGGTTTTTGGGTAAATTAATTGTCGAATTTATTAAAGAACTTACGCTCTCTTCGGGGGTTTATACGATAATAATAATACCATATACATCAAAAAAAGAACTTTACACCAAAAACAACTTTAGGCGCCAAAATAAAAATAAAAGGTAGGTGTCAAAGAAAACGTCAAAAAGCTAGATTTGACTGAACCTGAACCTGGGGTATTTGATGCGTAAACACACATGGTACTTTTAAAATATATAAAGACGTTCGCTGCACGGCTGCCTGTTAATTATGAAATATTATGATATTTACAGAATTACGTTATCCCCTAGGTAGATATTAATATTAGTATATATATTATTTTTTTCTTATTCTGCCGACGTTCTCTCTTATTATGTTAGAGTTAATATCAGTTATAGACGCCATGTAATATACAAATTCTCTCAGCTATGAAATTTGACGTTTGCTGATAGAAATATATTTGATATTATATCAGGTATAGACACTATGTTATGCTGGCATAACACGGCAGCTTGTGGGCGAATTCGGTGAAGAGAATATTTTTTGGTTGGCATAATTTTTCAACCAGCTACAACCCCGCATTAGCAGCACAAAACTAATAAATACACAATTAAAAAAACACACATGTAAAATGAATACAAAAAACACTAAACACACAAAGCTGTGTATACTTATAGATTTTCTGCCAGATGAATTAATCCAGTGTGTTTTGTAAAGAACAAAAATTGTACGGCTTCAAAAATGTTCTCGTGTAAATATGCAAGCAGTAAATGAGTAATTACTGAGTAAACTGAAAAATTTTCTCTAAAAAAAGCTGCTGCCCAAAAAAGTGCGCGAACAGAAAAATTGTAAAAATTAGTAAGATTAAGGACACAGCTGCTTGCAAATAAACATAGCAGAGTTCCAAATATTCACCCATTTATCACCCATATTCATGAGTATGAATTTTTAATTTTTGTTGGGTTTCGGTTTTTCCGACACTTTTATATTTGTCGATTTTATTCAACATACTTCACATAGAGTTGTATATAGGGTATATCCTTCAAATTATTAGAAAGAATAAAATGACAACTATAAATGTATGTAGTTGGCTTCGACGGACTTTGCCCTATCGAACAGCGTTTTTCTTTTTCCGACACTTTTATATTTATTGATTTCGCTCATCAACATACTTTTCATATAGTTGTTTATAGGGTATATCCTTTAAATTCCTAGAAAGAATAAAATGAAAACTATATAGGTGACTTCGATGGACATTGCCCTATCGAACAGCGTTGCTCTTGTTCCGAGACTTTTATTGTAATCGATTTTGCTCATCTACATACTTTTCATATAGTTGTATATAGGGTATATCCCTTAAATTCTTAGAAAGAATAAAATAAAAACTATATAGGTGGCTTCCATGGACATTGCCCTATCGAACAGCGTTGCTCTTGTTCCGAGACTTTTATTGTAATCGATTTTGCTCATCTACATACTTTTCATATAGTTGTATATAGGGTATATCCCTTAAATTCTTAGAAAGAATAAAATAAAAGCTATATAGGTGGCTTCGATGGAAATTGCCCTATCGAACAGCGTTTTTCTTTTTCAAAGACTTTTATATTTATCGATTTTGCTCATCAACATACTTTTTATATAGTTGTATATAGGGTATATCCTTTAAATTCTTAGAAAGAATAAAATGACAACTATATAGGTGGCTTCGATGGATTTTGCCCTATCGAACAGCGTTGCTCTTTTTCCGAGACTTTTATATTTATCGATTTTGCTCATCAACATACTTTTCATATAGTTGTATATAAGGTATATCCTTTAAATTCTTAGAAAGAATAAAATGAAAACTATATAGCTGGCTTCCATGGACATTGCCCTATCGAACAGCGTTTTTCTTTTTCCAAGACTTTTATATTTATCAATTTAGCTCATCAACATACTTTTCATATAGTTGTATATAGGGTATATCCTTTAAATTCTTAGAAAGAATAAAATGACAACTATATAGGTGGCTTCGATGGACATTGCCCTATCGAACAGCGTATTCCTTTTTCCAAGATTTTATATTTATCGATTTTGCTCATCAACATTTTTTTTTTTGTAAAGAGAAGTAACACTCAGGCAATTAGTATGCCTACCAACCCGTAGGTGTGTTACCTTCTTTGGGAAAGGGATAGTGATAGAGGACAGATGGTGAAAGAGAGAAAGCTTAATTTTTGCAACTCTGATATTGCGCGCTGTGTTAGTTTTTAGATCAGTGTTGCAGCGCCTTTGATGTCAAGTAGGCGCATTAAATGTGTTTTTAAGCTGTTGTAGCCATTTTATTCATTATTTTACTTCGCCGGCGATTTTGCTACAATAACGACGAAGGAGGGCGCTGTGATGTCCTCTAGCATACACCAGTATCAATTGCTGCCAGAAATGTTCAGTGACCAGTGTGCTATGCCTTTATCACTTAAACACTCCGACAACAACAAACACAATGGCATACTCTAATGCACATCTGAAAAATGATGGATGTTATGACTTGTCTGAAGCTGGGCTCGAACCCACGTTCTTAGACATTATTTGCTTTGCAGTCAACGCGCTAACTACTTCAGCCAACAGCACCCTCAAAGAAAATTCTTCGAAAGAATAAAATGAAAACTATATAGGTGGCTTGGATAGACATTGCCCTATCGAACAGCGTTGTTGCTCTTTTTCCTAGACTTTTATATTTATCGATTTTGCTCATCAACATACTTTTCATATAGTTGTATATAGGGAATATCCTTTAAATTCTTAGAAAGAATAAATTGAAAACTATATAGGTGGCTTCCATGGACATTGCCCTATCGAACAGCGTTGCTCTTGTTCCGAGACTTTTATAGTAATCGATTTTGCTCATCTACATACTTCTCATATAGTTGTATATAGGGTATATCCTTTAAATTCTTAGAAAGAATAAAATAAAAACTATATAGGTGGCTTCGATGGAAATTGCCCTATCGAACAGCGTTTTTCTTTTTCAAAGACTTTTATATTTATCGATTTTGCTCATCAACATAGTTTTCATATAGTTGTATATAGGGTATATCCTTTAAATTCTTAGAAAGAATAAAATGACAACTTTATAGGTGGGTTCGATGGACATTGCCCTATCGAACAGCGTTGCTCTTTTTCCGAGACTTTTATATTTATCGATTTTGCTTATTAACATACTTTTCATATAGTTGTATATAGGGTATATCCTTTAAATTCTTAGATAGAATAAAATGACAACTATATAGGTGGCTTCGATGGACATTGCCGTATCGAACACCGTTGCTCTTTTTCCGAGACTTTTATATTTATCGATTTTGGTCATCAACATACTTTTCATATAGTTGTATATAAGGTATATCCTTTAAATTCTTAGAAAGAATAAAATCAAAACTATATAGGTGGCTTCCATGGACATTGCCCTATCGAACAGCATTTTTCTTTTTCCAAGACTTTTATATTTATCGATTTAGCTCATCAACATACTTTTCATATAGTTGTATATAGGTATATCCTTTAAATTCTTCGAAAGAATAAAATGACAACTATATAGCTGGCTTCGATGGACATTGCCCTATCGAACAGCGTTGCTCTTTTTCCGAGACTTTTATATTTATCGATTTTGGTCATCAACATACTTTTCATATAGTTGTATATAAGGAATATCCTTTAAATTCTTAGAAAGAATAAAATCAAAACTATATAGGTGGCTTCCATAGACATTGCCCTATCGAACAGCGTTTTTCTTTTTCCAAGACTTTTATATTTATTGATTTAGCTCATCAACATACTTTTCATATAGTTGTATATAGGTATATCCTTTAAATTCTTCGAAAGAATAAAATGACAACTATATACCTGGCTTCGATGGACATTGCCCTATCGAACAGCGTTGCTCTTTTTCCGAGACTTTTATATTTATCGATTTTGGTCATCAACATACTTTTCATATAGTTGTATATAAAGTATATCCTTCAAATTCTTAGAAAGAATAAAATCAAAACTATATAGGTGGCTTCCATGGACATTGCCGTATCGAACAGCGTTTTTCTTTTTCCAAGACTTTTATATTTATCGATTTAGCTCATCAACATACTTTTCATATAGTTGTATATAGGTATATCCTTTAAATTCTTCGAAAGAATAAAATGACAACTATATAGCTGGCTTCGATGGACATTGCCCTATCGAACAGCGTTGCTCTTTTTCCGAGACTTTTATATTTATCGATTTTGGTCATCAACATACTTTTCATATAGTTGTATATAGGGTATATCCTTTAAATTCTTAGAAAGAATAAAATCAAAACTATATAGGTGGCTTCCATGGACATTGCCCTATCGAACAGCGTTTTCCTTTTTCCAAGACTTTTATATTTATCGATTTAGCTCATCAACATACTTTTCATATAGTTGTATATAGGTATATCCTTTAAATTCTTCGAAAGAATAAAATGACAACTATATAGCTGGCTTCGATGGACATTGCCCTATCGAACAGCGTTGCTCTTTTTCCGAGACTTTTATATTTATCGATTTTGCTCATCAACATACTTTTCATATAGTTGTATATAGGGTATATCCTTTAAATTCTTAGAAAGAATAAAATCAAAACTATATAGGTGGCTTCCATGGACATTGCCCTATCGAACAGCGTTTTTCTTTTTCCAAGACTTTTATATTTATCGATTTAGCTCATTAACATACTTTTCATATAGTTATATATAGGTATATCCTTTAAATTCTTCGAAAGAATAAAATGACAACAATATAGGTGACTTCGATGGACATTGCCCTATCGAACAGCGTTGCTCTTGTTCCGAGACTTTTATTGTAATCGATTTTGCTCATCTACATACTTTTCATATAGTTGTATATAGGGTATATCCCTTAAATTCTTAGAAAGAATAAAATAAAAACTATATAGGTGGCTTCGATGGAAATTGCCCTATCGAACAGCGTTTTTCTTTTTCAAAGGCTTTTATATTTATCGATTTTGCTCATCAACATACTTTTTATATAGTTGTATATAGGGTATATCCTTTAAATTGTTAGAAAGAATAAAATGACAACTATATAGGTGGCTTCGATGGATTTTGCCCTATCGAACAGCGTTGCTCTTTTTCCGAGACTTTTATATTTATCGATTTTGCTCATCAACATATTTTCATATAGTTGTATATAGGGAATATCCTTTAAATTCTTAGAAAGAATAAATTGAAAACTATATAGGTGGCTTCCATGGACATTGCCCTATCGAACAGCGTTGCTCTTGTTCCGAGACTTTTATTGTAATCGATTTTGCTCATCTACATACTTTTCATATAGTTGTATATAGGGTATATCCCTTAAATCTTAGAAAGAATAAAATAAAAACTATATAGGTGGCTTCGATGGAAATTGCCCTATCGAACAGCGTTTTTCTTTTTCAAAGACTTTTATATTTATCGATTTTGCTCATCAACATACTTTTTATATAGTTGTATATAGGGTATATCCTTTAAATTCTTAGAAAGAATAAAATGACAACTATATAGGTGGCTTCGATGGATTTTGCCCTATCGAACAGCGTTGCTCTTTTTCCGAGACTTTTATATTTATCGATTTTGCTCATCAACATACTTTTCATATAGTTGTATATAGGGTATATCCTTTAAATTCTTAGAAAGAATAAAATGACAACTATATAGGTGGCTTCGATGGACATTGCCCTATCGAACAGCGTTGCTCT
Organism: Gymnocheta viridis; assembly: GCA_956483585.1. NCBI lineage: Eukaryota > Metazoa > Arthropoda > Insecta > Diptera > Tachinidae > Gymnocheta > Gymnocheta viridis. The sequence goes on along the minus strand of OY101442.1, from coordinate 60,042,499 downwards.
TTTTCCGAGACTTTTATATTTATCGATTTTGGTCATCAACATACTTTTCATATAGTTGTATATAAGGTATATCCTTTAAATTCTTAGAAAGAATAAAATGAAAACTATATAGCTGGCTTCCATGGACATTGCCCTATCGAACAGCGTTTTTCTTTTTCCAAGACTTTTATATTTATCAATTTAGCTCATCAACATACTTTTCATATAGTTGTATATAGGGTATATCCTTTAAATTCTTAGAAAGAATAAAATGACAACTATATAGGTGGCTTCGATGGACATTGCCCTATCGAACAGCGTATTCCTTTTTCCAAGATTTTATATTTATCGATTTTGCTCATCAACATTTTTTTTTTTGTAAAGAGAAGTAACACTCAGGCAATTAGTATGCCTACCAACCCGTAGGTGTGTTACCTTCTTTGGGAAAGGGATAGTGATAGAGGACAGATGGTGAAAGAGAGAAAGCTTAATTTTTGCAACTCTGATATTGCGCGCTGTGTTAGTTTTTAGATCAGTGTTGCAGCGCCTTTGATGTCAAGTAGGCGCATTAAATGTGTTTTTAAGCTGTTGTAGCCATTTTATTCACTATTTTACTTCGCCGGCGATTTTGCTACAATACCGACGAAGGAGGGCGCTGTGATGTCCTCTAGCATACACCAGTATCAATTGCTGCCAGAAATGTTCAGTGACCAGTGTGCTATGCCTTTATCACTTAAACACTCGGACAACATACTTTTCATTTAGTTGTAAATAGGGTATATCCTTTAAATTCTTAGAAAGAATAAAATGACAACTATATAGATGGCTTCGATGGACATTGCCCTATCGAACAGCGTTGCTCTTTTTCCGAGATTTTTATATATATCGATTTTGCTCATCAACATACTTTTCATATAGTTGTATATAGGGTATATCCTTTAAATTCTTCGAAAGAATAAAATGACAACTATATAGGTGGCTTCGATGGACATTGCCCTATCGAACAGCGTATTCCTTTTTCCAAGATTTTATATTTATCGATTTTGCTCATCAACATTTTTTTTTTGTAAAGAGAAGTAACACTCAGGCAATTAGTATGCCTAACAACCCGTAGGTGTGTTACCTTCTTTGGGAAAGGGATAGTGATAGAGGACAGATGGTGAAAGAGAGAAAGCTTAATTTTTGCAACTCTGATATTGCGCGCTGTGTTAGTTTTTAGATCAGTGTTGCAGCGCCTTTGATGTCAAGTAGGCGCATTAAATGTGTTTTTAAGCTGTTGTAGCCATTTTATTCACTATTTTACTTCGCCGGCGATTTTGCTACAATACCGACGAAGGAGGGCGCTGTGATGTCCTCTAGCATACACCAGTATCAATTGCTGCCAGAAATGTTCAGTGACCAGTGTGCTATGCCTTTATCACTTAAACACTCCGACAACATACTTTTCATTTAGTTGTAAATAGGGTATATCCTTTAAATTCTTAGAAAGAATAAAATGACAACTATATAGATGGCTTCGATGGACATTGCCCTATCGAACAGCGTTGCTCTTTTTCCGAGACTTTTATATTTATCGATTTTGCTCATCAACATACTTTTCATATAGTTGTATATAGGGTATATCCTTTAAATTCTTAGAAAGAATAAAATGACAACTATATAGGTGGCTTCGATAGACATTGCCCTATCGAACAGCGTTGCTCTTTTTCCGAGACTTTTATATTTATCGATTTTGCTCATCAACATACTTTTCATATAGTTGTATATAGGGTATATCCTTTAAATTCTTAGAAAGAATAAAATGACAACTATATAGGTGGCTTCGATGGACATTGCCCTATCGAACAGCGTTGCTCTTTTTCCGAGACTTTTATATTTATCGATTTTGGTCATCAACATACTTTTCATATAGTTGTATATAAGGTATATCCTTTAAATTCTTAGAAAGAATAAAATGAAAACTATATAGCTGGCTTCCATGGACATTGCCCTATCGAACAGCGTTTTTCTTTTTCCAAGACTTTTATATTTATCAATTTAGCTCATCAACATACTTTTCATATAGTTGTATATAGGGTATATCCTTTAAATTCTTAGAAAGAATAAAATGACAACTATATAGGTGGCTTCGATGGACATTGCCCTATCGAACAGCGTATTCCTTTTTCCAAGATTTTATATTTATCGATTTTGCTCATCAACATTTTTTTTTTTGTAAAGAGAAGTAACACTCAGGCAATTAGTATGCCTACCAACCCGTAGGTGTGTTACCTTCTTTGGGAAAGGGATAGTGATAGAGGACAGATGGTGAAAGAGAGAAAGCTTAATTTTTGCAACTCTGATATTGCGCGCTGTGTTAGTTTTTAGATCAGTGTTGCAGCGCCTTTGATGTCAAGTAGGCGCATTAAATGTGTTTTTAAGCTGTTGTAGCCATTTTATTCACTATTTTACTTCGCCGGCGATTTTGCTACAATACCGACGAAGGAGGGCGCTGTGATGTCCTCTAGCATACACCAGTATCAATTGCTGCCAGAAATGTTCAGTGACCAGTGTGCTATGCCTTTATCACTTAAACACTCCGACAACAACAAACACAATGGCATACTCTAATGCACATCTGAAAAATGATGGATGTTATGACTTGTCTGAAGCTGGGCTCGAACCCACGTTCTTAGACATTATTTGCTTTGCAGTCAACGCGCTAACTACTTCAGCCAACAGCACCCTCAAAGAAAATTCTTAGAAAGAATAAAATGAAAACTATATAGGTGGCTTGGATAGACATTGCCCTATCGAACAGCGTTGTTGCTCTTTTTCCTAGACTTTTATATTTATCGATTTTGCTCATCAACATACTTTTCATATAGTTGTATATAGGGAATATCCTTTAAATTCTTAGAAAGAATAAATTGAAAACTATATAGGTGGCTTCCATGGACATTGCCCTATCGAACAGCGTTGCTCTTGTTCCGAGACTTTTATTGTAATCGATTTTGCTCATCTACATACTTTTCATATAGTTGTATATAGGGTATATCCTTTAAATTCTTAGAAAGAATAAAATAAAAACTATATAGGTGGCTTCGATGGAAATTGCCCTATCGAACAGCGTTTTTCTTTTTCAAAGACTTTTATATTTATCGATTTTGCTCATCAACATAGTTTTCATATAGTTGTATATAGGGTATATCCTTTAAATTCTTAGAAAGAATAAAATGACAACTATATAGGTGGCTTCGATGGACATTGCCCTATCGAACAGCGTTGCTCTTTTTCCGAGACTTTTATATTTATCGATTTTGCTTATTAACATACTTTTCATATAGTTGTATATAGGGTATATCCTTTAAATTCTTAGATAGAATAAAATGACAACTATATAGGTGGCTTCGATGAACATTGCCGTATCGAACAGCGTTGCTCTTTTTCCGAGACTTTTATATTTATCGATTTTGGTCATCAACATACTTTTCATATAGTTGTATATAAGGTATATCCTTTAAATTCTTAGAAAGAATAAAATCAAAACTATATAGGCGGCTTCCATGGACATTGCCGTATCGAACAGCGTTTTTCTTTTTCCAAGACTTTTATATTTATCGATTTAGCTCATCAACATACTTTTCATATAGTTGTATATAGGTATATCCTTTAAATTCTTCGAAAGAATAAAATGACAACTATATAGGTGGCTTCGATGGACATTGCCCTATCGAACAGCGTATTCCTTTTTCCAAGATTTTATATTTATCGATTTTGCTCATCAACATTTTTTTTTTTTGTAAAAAGAAGTAACACTTAGGCAATTAGTATGCCTACCAACCTGTAGGTGTGTTACCTTCTTTGGGAAAGGGATAGTGAGAGAGGACAGATGGTGAAAGAGAGAAAGCTTAATTTTTGCAACTCTGATATTGCGCGCTGTGTTAGTTTTTAGATCAGTGTTGCAGCGCCTTTGATGTCAAGTAGGCGCATTAAATGTGTTTTTAAGCTGTTGTAGCCATTTTATTCATTATTTTACTTCGCCGGCGATTTTGCTACAATACCGACGAAGGAGGGCGCTGTGATGTCCTCTAGCATACATCAGTATCAATTGCTGCCAGAAATGTTCAGTGGCCAGTGTGCTATGCCTTTATCACTTAAACACTCCGACAACAACAAACACAATGGCATACTCTAATGCACATCTGAAAAGTGATGGATGTTATGACTTGTCTGAAGCTGGGCTCGAACCCACGTTCTTAGACATTATTTGCTTTGCAGTCAACGCGCTAACTACTTCAGCCAACAGCACCCTCAAAGAAAATTCTTAGAAAGAATAAAATGAAAACTATATAGGTGGCTTGGATAGACATTGCCCTATCGAACAGCGTTGTTGCTCTTTTTCCTAGACTTTTATATTTATCGATTTTGCTCATCAACATACTTTTCATATAGTTGTATATAGGGAATATCCTTTAAATTCTTAGAAAGAATAAATTGAAAACTATATAGGTGGCTTCCATGGACATTGCCCTATCGAACAGCGTTGCTCTTGTTCCGAGACTTTTATTGTAATCGATTTTGCTCATCTACATACTTTTCATATAGTTGTATATAGGGTATATCCTTTAAATTCTTAGAAAGAATAAAATAAAAACTATATAGGTGGCTTCGATGGAAATTGCCCTATCGAACAGCGTTTTTCTTTTTCAAAGACTTTTATATTTATCGATTTTGCTCATCAACATAGTTTTCATATAGTTGTATATAGGGTATATCCTTTAAATTCTTAGAAAGAATAAAATGACAACTATATAGGTGGCTTCGATGGACATTGCCCTATCGAACAGCGTTGCTCTTTTTCCGAGACTTTTATATTTATCGATTTTGCTTATTAACATACTTTTCATATAGTTGTATATAGGGTATATCCTTTAAATTCTTAGATAGAATAAAATGACAACTATATAGGTGGCTTCGATGGACATTGCTCTATCGAACAGCGTTGCTCTTTTTCCGAGACTTTTATATTTATCGATTTTGGTCATCAACATACTTTTCATATAGTTGTATATAAGGTATATCCTTTAAATTCTTAGAAAGAATAAAATGACAACTATATAGGTGGCTTCGATGGACATTGCCCTATCGAACAGCGTTTTCCTTTTTGCAAGACTTTTATATTTATCGATTTTGCTCATCAACATACTTTTCATATAGTTGTATATAGGTATATCCTTTAAATTCTTCGAAAGAATAAAATGACAACTATGTAGCTGGCTTCGATGGACATTGCCCTATCGATTAGCGTTGCTCTTTTTCCGACACTTTTATATTTATCGATTTTGCTCATCAACATACTTTTCATATAGTTGTATATAGGGTATATCCTTTAAATTCTTAGAAAGAATAAAATGAGAACTATATAGGTGACTTCGATGGACATTGCCCTATCGAACAGCGTTTTTCTTTTTCCGAGACTTTTATATTTATCGATTTTGTTTATCAATATACTTTTCATATAGTTGTATATAGGGTATATCCTTTAAATTCTTAGAAAGAATAAAATGACAACTATATAGGTGGCTTCGATGGACATTGACCTCTCGAACAGAGTTTCTCTTTTTCCGAGTCTTTTATATTTATCGATTTTGCTCATCAACATACTTTTCATATAGTTGTATGTACTTTTCATATAGTTCGTATAGGGTATATCCTTTAAATTCTTCGAAAGAATAAAATGACAACTATATAGCTGGCTTCGATGGACATTGCCCTAATGATTAGCGTTGCTCTTTTTCCGAGACTTTTATATTTATCGATTTTGCTCATCAACATACTTTTCATTTAGTTGTAAATAGGGTATATCCTTTAAATTCTTAGAAAGAATAAAATGACAACTATATAGATGGCTTCGATGGACATTGCCCTATCGAACAGCGTTGCTCTTTTTCCGAGACTTTTATATTTATCGATTTTGCTCATCAACATACTTTTCATATAGTTGTATATAGGGTATATCCTTTAAATTCTTAGAAAGAATAAAATGACAACTATATAGGTGGCTTCGATAGACATTGCCCTATCGAACAGCGTTGCTCTTTTTCCGAGACTTTTATATTTATCGATTTTGCTCATCAACATACTTTTCATATAGTTGCATATAGGGTATATCCTTTAAATTCTTAGGAAGAATAAAATGACAACTATATACATAGGTATCTTCGATGGGCATTGCCCTATCGAACAGCGTTTTTCTTTTTCCAAGACTTTTATATTTATCGATTTTGCTCATCAACATACTTTTCATATAGTTGTATATAGGGTATATCCTTTAAATTCTTAGAAAGAATAAAATGACAGCTATATAGGTGGCTTCGATGTACATTGCCCTATCGAACAGCGTTGCTCTTTTTCCGAGACTTTTATATTTATCGATTTTGCTCATCAACATACTTTTCATATAGTTGTATATAGGGCATATCCTTTAAATTCTTAGAAAGAATAAAATGACAGCTATATAGGTGGCTTCGATGGACATTGCCCTATCGAACAGCGTTGCTCTTTTTCCGAGACTTTTATATTTATCGATTTTGCTCATCAACATAATTTTCATATAGTTGCATATAGGGTATATCCTTTAAATTCTTAGAAAGAATAAAATGACAACTATATACATAGGTGGCTTCGATGGACATTGCCCTATCGAACAGCGTTTTTCTTTTTCCAAGACTTTTATATTTATCGATTTTGCTCATCAACATGCTTTTCATATAGTGGTATATAGGGTATATCCTTTATATTCTTAGAAAGAATAAAATGACAGCTATATAGGTGGCTTCGATGGACATTGCCCTCTCGAACAGCGTTGCTCTTTTTCCGAGACTTTTATATTTATCGATTTTGCTCATCAACATACTTTTCATATAGTTGTATATAGGGTATATCCTTTAAATTCTTAGAAAGAATAAAATGACAGCTATATAGGTGGCTTCGATGGACATTGCCCTATCGAACAGCGTTGCTCTTTTTTCGAGACTTTTATATTTATCGATTTTGCTCATCAACATAATTTTCATATAGTTGCATATAGGGTATATCCTTTAAATTCTTAGAAAGAATAAAATGACAACTATATACATAGGTGGCTTCGATGGACATTGCCCTATCGAACAGCGTTGCTCTTTTTCCGAGACTTTTATATTTATCGATTTTGCTCATCGACATACTTTTCATATAGTTGTAAATAAGGTATATCCTTTAAATTCTTAGAAAGAATAAAATGAAAACTATATAGGTGGCTTCGATGGACATTGCCCTATCGAACAGCGTTGCTCTTTTTTCGAGACTTTTATATTTATCGATTTTGCTCATCAACATAATTTTCATATAGTTGCATATAGGGTATATCCTTTAAATTCTTAGAAAGAATAAAATGACAACTATATACATAGGTGGCTTCGATGGACATTGCCCTATCGAACAGCGTTGCTCTTTTTCCGAGACTTTTATATTTATCGATTTTGCTCATCAACATAATTTTCATATAGTTGCATATAGGGTATATCCTTTAAATTCTTAGAAAGAATAAAATGACAGCTATATACATAGGTGGCTTCGATGGACATTGCCCTATCGAACAGCGTTGCTCTTTTTCCGAGACTTTTATATATATCGATTTTGCTCATCGACATACTTTTCATATAGTTGTAAATAGGGTATATCCTTTAAATTCTTAGAAAGAATAAAATGACAACTATATAGGTGGCTTCGATGGACATTGCCCTATCGAACAGCGTTGCTCTTTTTCCGAGACTTTTATATTTATCGATTTTGCTCATCAACATACTTTTCATATAGTTGTATATAGGGTATATCCTTTAAATTCTTAGAAAGAATAAAATGGCAGCTATATAGGTGGCTTCGATGGACATTGCCCTATCGAACAGCGTTGCTCTTTTTCCGAGACTTTTATATTTATCGATTTTGCTCATCAACATACTTTTCATATAGTTGTGTATAGGGTATATCCTTTAAATTCTTAGAAAGAATAAAATGACAGCTATATATGTGGCTTCGATGGACATTGCCCTATCGAACAGCGTTGCTCTTTTTCCGAGACTTATATTTATCGATTTTGCTCATCAACATAATTTTCATATAGTTGTATATAGGGTATATCCTTTAAATTCTTAGAAAGAATAAAATGACAGCTATATATGTGGCTTCGATGGACATTGCCCTATCGAACAGCGTTGCTCTTTTTCCGAGACTTTTATATTTATCGATTTTGCTCATCAACATACTTTTCATATAGTTGTATATAGGGTATATCCTTTAAATTCTTAGAAAGAATAAAATGACAGCTATATATGTGGCTTCGATGGACATTGCCCTATCGAACAGCGTTGCTCTTTTTCCGAGACTTTTATATTTATCGATTTTGCTCATCAACATAATTTTCATATAGTTGCATATAGGGTATATCCTTTAAATTCTTAGAAAGAATAAAATGACAACTATATACATAGGTGGCTTCGATGGACATTGCCCTATGGAACAGCGTTTTTTTTTCCAAGACTTTTATATTTATCGATTTTGCTCATCAACATACTTTTCATATAGTGGTATATAGGGTATATCCTTTAAATTCTTCGAAAGAATAAAATGACAACTATATAGCTGGCTTCGATGGACATTGCCCTATCGAACAGTGGCTTCGATGGACATTGCCCTATCGAACAGCGTTGCTCTTTTTCCGAGACTTTTATATTTATCGATTTTGCTCATCAACATACTTTTCATATAGTTGTATATAGGGTATATCCTCTAAATTCTTAAAAAGAATAAAATTACAACTATATAGGTGGCTTCGATGGACATTGCCCTATCGAACAGCGTTGCTCTTTTTCCGAGACTTTTATATTTATCGATTTTGCTCATCAACATACTTTTCATATAGTTGCATATAGGGTATATCCTTTAAATTCTTAGAAAGAATAAAATGACAACTATATAGGTGGCTTCGATGGACATTGCCCTATCGAACAGTGGCTTCGATGGACATTGCCCTATCGAACAGCGTTGCTCTTTTTCCGAGACTTTTATATTTATCGATTTTGCTCATCAACATACTTTTCATATAGTTGTATATAGGGTATATCCTCTAAATTCTTAAAAAGAATAAAATTACAACTATATAGGTGGCTTCGATGGACATTGCCCTATCGAACAGCGTTGCTCTTTTTCCGAGACTTTTATATTTATCGATTTTGCTCATCAACATACTTTTCATATAGTTGCATATAGGGTATATCCTTTAAATTCTTAGAAAGAATAAAATGACAACTATATAGGTGGCTTCGATGGACATTGCCCTATCGAACAGCGTTGCTCTTGTTCCGAGACTTTTATTGTAATCCATTTTGCTCATCTACATACTTTTCATATAGTTGTATATAGGGTATATCCTTTTAATTCTTAGAAAGAATAAAATGACAGCTATATAGGTAGCTTCGATGGACATTGCCCTATCGAACAGCGTTGCTCTTTTTCCGAGACTTTTATATTTATCGATTTTGCTCATCAACATACTTTTCATATAGTTGCATATAGGGTATATCCTCTAAATTCTTAGAAAGAATAAAATGACAACTATATAGGTGGCTTCGATGGACATTGCCCTATCGAACGGCGTTTTTCTTTTTCCAAGACTTTTATATTTATCGATTTTGCTCATCAACATACTTTTCATATAGTTGCAACTATATGACATTGCCCTATCGAACAGCGTTGCTCTTTTTCCGAGACTTTTATATTTATCGATTTTGCTCATCAACATACTTTTCATATAGTTGTATATAGGGTATATCCTCTAAATTCTTAAAAAGAATAAAATTACAACTATATAGGTGGCTTCGATGGACATTGCCCTATCGAACAGCGTTGCTCTTTTTCCGAGACTTTTATATTTATCGATTTTGCTCATCAACATACTTTTCATATAGTTGTATATAGGGTATATCCTCTAAATTCTTAAAAAGAATAAAATTACAACTATATAGGTGGCTTCGATGGACATTGCCCTATCGAACAGCGTTGCTCTTTTTCCGAGACTTTTATATTTATCGATTTTGCTCATCAACATACTTTTCATATAGTTGTATATAGGGTATATCCTTTAAATTCTTAGAAAGAATAAAATGACAACTACATAGCTGGCTTCGATGGATATTGCCCTATCGATTAGCGTTGCTCTTTTTCCGAGACTTTTATATTTATCGATTTTGCTCATCAACATACTTTTCATATAGTTGTATATAGGGTATATCCTTTAAATTCTTAGAAAGAATAAAATGACAACTACATAGCTGGCTTCGATGGATATTGCCCTATCGATTAGCGTTGCTCTTTTTCCGAGACTTTTATATTTATCGATTTTGCTCATCAACATACTTTTCATATAGTTGTATATAGGGTATATCCTTTAAATTCTTAGAAAGAATAAAATGACAGCTATATAGGTGGCTTCGATGGACATTGCCCTATCGAACAGCGTTGCTCTTTTCCCGAGACTTTTATATTTATCGATTTTGCTCATCAACATACTTTTCATATAGTTAAATTTAGGGTATATCCTTTAAATTGCCTGTCGAACAGCGTTGCTCTTTTTCCGAGACTTTTATATTTATCGATTTTGCTCATCAACATACTTTTCATATAGTTGTATATAGGGTATATCCTTTAAATTCTTAGAAAGAATAAAATGACAGCTATATAGGTGGCTTCGATGGACTTTGCCCTATCGATTAGCGTTGCTCTTTTTCCGAGACTTTTATATTTATCGATTTTGCTCATCAACATACTTTTCATATAGTTGTATATAGGGTATATCCTTTAAATTCTTAGAAAGAATAAAATGACAACTATATAGGTGGCTTCGATGGACATTGCCCTATCGAACAGCGTTTTTCTTTTTCCAAGACTTTCGATTTATCGATTTTGCTCATCAACATACTTTTCATATAGTTGCAACTATATGACATTGCCCTATCGAACAGCGTTGCTCTTTTTCCGAGACTTTTATATTTATCGATTTTGCTCATCAACATACTTTTCATATAGTTGTATATAGGGTATATCCTCTAAATTCTTAAAAAGAATAAAATTACAACTATATAGGTGGCTTCGATGGACATTGCCCTATCGAACAGCGTTGCTCTTTTTCCGAGACTTTTATATTTATCGATTTTGCTCATCAACATACTTTTCATATAGTTGTATATAGGGTATATCCTCTAAATTCTTAAAAAGAATAAAATTACAACTATATAGGTGGCTTCGATGGACATTGCCCTATCGAACAGCGTTGCTCTTTTTCCGAGACTTTTATATTTATCGATTTTGCTCATCAACATACTTTTCATATAGTTGTATATAGGGTATATCCTTTAAATTCTTAGAAAGAATAAAATGACAACTATATAGGTGGCTTCGATGGACATTGCCCTATCGAACAGTGGCTTCGATGGACATTGCCCTATCGAACAGCGTTGCTCTTTTTCCGAGACTTTTATATTTATCGATTTTGCTCATCAACATACTTTTCATATAGTTGTATATAGGGTATATCCTCTAAATTCTTAAAAAGAATAAAATTACAACTATATAGGTGGCTTCGATGGACATTGCCCTATCGAACAGCGTTGCTCTTTTTCCGAGACTTTTATATTTATCGATTTTGCTCATCAACATACTTTTCATATAGTTGTATATAGGGTATATCCTTTAAATTCTTAGAAAGAATAAAATGACAACTACATAGCTGGCTTCGATGGATATTGCCCTATCGATTAGCGTTGCTCTTTTTCCGAGACTTTTATATTTATCGATTTTGCTCATCAACATACTTTTCATATAGTTGTATATAGGGTATATCCTCTAAATTCTTAGAAAGAATAAAATGACAACTATATAGGTGGCTTCGATGGACATTGCCCTATCGAACAGCGTTTTTCTTTTTCCAAGACTTTTATATTTATCGATTTTGCTCATCAACATACTTTTCATATAGTTGCAACTATATGACATTGCCCTATCGAACAGCGTTGCTCTTTTTCCGAGACTTTTATATTTATCGATTTTGCTCATCAACATACTTTTCATATAGTTGTATATAGGGTATATCCTTTAAATTCTTAGAAAGAATAAAATGATAGCTATATAGGTGGCTTCGATGGACATTGCCCTATCGAACAGCGTTGCTCTTTTCCCGAGACTTTTATATTTATCGATTTTGCGCAATAACATACTTTTCATATAGTTAAATTTAGGGTATATCCTTTAAATTGCCTGTCGAACAGCGTTGCTCTTTTTCCGAGACTTTTATATTTATCGATTTTGCTCATCAACATACTTTTCATATAGTTGTATATAGGGTATATCCTTTAAATTCTTAGAAAGAATAAAATGACAACTATATAGCTGGCATCGATGGACATTGCCCTATCGATTAGCGTTGCTCTTTTTCCGAGACTTTTATATTAATCGATTTTGCTCATCGACATACTTTTCATATAGTTGTAAATAGGGTATATCCTTTAAATTCTTAGAAAGAATAAAATGACAACTATATAGGTGGCTTCGATGGACATTGCCCTATCGAACAGCGTTGCTCTTTTTCCGAGACTTTTATATTTATCGATTTTGCTCATCAACATACTTTTCATATAGTTGTATATAGGGTATATCCTTTAAATTCTTAGAAAGAATAAAATGACAGCTATATATGTGGCTTCGATGGACATTGCCCTATCGAACAGCGTTGCTCTTTTTCCGAGACTTTTATATATATCGATTTTGCTCATCAACATACTTTTCATATAGTTGCATATAGGGTATATCCTTTAAATTCTTAGAAAGAATAAAATGACAACTATATACATAGGTGGCTTCGATGGACATTGCCCTATGGAACAGCGTTTTTTTTTCCAAGACTTTTATATTTATCGATTTTGCTCATCAACATACTTTTCATATAGTTGCATATAGGGTATATCCTTTAAATTCTTCGAAAGAATAAAATGACAACTATATAGCTGGCATCGATGGACATTGCCCTATCGATTAGCGTTGCTCTTTTTCCGAGATTTTTATATTAATCGATTTTGCTCATCGACATACTTTTCATATAGTTGTATATAGGGTATATCCTTTAAATTCTTAGAAAGAATAAAATGACAACTATATAGGTGGCTTCGATGGACATTGCCCTATCGAACAGTGGCTTCGATAGACATTGCCCTATCGAACAGTGGCTTCGATGGACATTGCCCTATCGAACAGCGTTGCTCTTTTTCCGAGACTTTTATATTTATCGATTTTGCTCATCAACATACTTTTCATATAGTTGTATATAGGGTATATCCTCTAAATTCTTAAAAAGAATAAAATTACAACTATATAGGTGGCTTCGATGGACATTGCCCTATCGAACAGCGTTGCTCTTTTTCCGAGACTTTTATATTTATCGATTTTGCTCATCAACATACTTTTCATATAGTTGCATATAGGGTATATCCTTTAAATTCTTAGAAAGAATAAAATGACAACTATATAGGTGGCTTCGATGGACATTGCCCTATCGAACAGCGTTGCTCTTTTTCCGAGACTTTTATATATATCGATTTTGCTCATCAACATACTTTTCATATAGTTGTCTATAGGGTATATCCTTTTAATTCTTAGAAAGAATAAAATGACAGCTATATAGGTGGCTTCGATGGACATTGCCCTATCGAACAGCGTTGCTCTTTTTCCGAGACTTTTATATTTATCGATTTTGTTCATCAACATACTTTTCATATAGTTGCATATAGGGTATATCCTCTAAATTCTTAGAAAGAATAAAATGACAACTATATAGGGGGCTTCGATGGACATTGCCCTATCGAACAGCGTTTTTCTTTTTCCAAGACTTTTATATTTATCGATTTTGCTCATCAACATACTTTTCATATAGTTGCAACTATATGACATTGCCCTATCGAACAGCGTTGCTCTTTTTCCGAGACTTTTATATTTATCGATTTTGCTCATCAACATACTTTTCATATAGTTGTATATAGGGTATATCCTTTAAATTCTTAGAAAGAATAAAATGACAACTATATAGGTGGCTTCGATGGACACTGCCCTATCGAACAGCGTTGCTCTTTTACCGAGACTTTTATATTTATCGATTTTGCTCATCAACATACTTTTCATATAGTTGTATATAGGGTATATCCTTTAAATTCTTAGAAAGAATAAAATGACAACTATATAGCTGGCTTCGATGGATATTGCCCTATCGATTAGCGTTGCTCTTTTTCCGAGACTTTTATATTTATCGATTTTGCTCATCAACATACTTTTCATATAGTTGTATATAGGGTATATCCTTTAAATTCTTAGAAAGAATAAAATGACAGCTATATAGGTGGCTTCGATGGACATTGCCCTATCGAACAGCGTTGCTCTTTTCCCGAGACTTTTATATTTACCGATTTTGTTCATCAACATACTTTTCATATAGTTAAATTTAGGGTATATCCTTTAAATTGCCTGTCGAACAGCGTTGCTCTTTTTCCGAGACTTTTATATTTATCGATTTTGCTCATCAACATACTTTTCATATAGTTGTATATAGGGTATATCCTTTAAATTCTTAGAAAGAATAAAATGACAGCTATATAGGTGGCTTCGATGGACATTGCCCTATCGAACAGCGTTGCTCTTTTTCCGAGACTTTTATATTTATCGATTTTGCTCATCAACATACTTTTCATATAGTTGTATATAGGGTATATCCTTTAAATTCTTAGAAAGAATAAAATGACAACTATATAGGTGGCTTCGATGGACATTGCCCTATCCAACAGCGTTGCTCTTTTTCCGAGACTTTTATATTTATCGATTTTGCTCATCAACATACTTTTCATATAGTTGTATATAGGGTATATCCTTTAAATTCTTAGAAAGAATAAAATGACAACTATATAGCTTGCTTCGATGGATATTGCCCTATCGATTAGCGTTGCTCTTTTTCCGAGACTTTTATATTTATCGATTTTGCTCATCAACATACTTTTCATATAGTTGTATATAGGGTATATCCTTTAAATTCTTAGAAAGAATAAAATGACAACTATATAGCTGGCATCGATGGACATTGCACTATCGATTAGCGTTGCTCTTTTTCCGAGACTTTTATATTAATCGATTTTGCTCATCGACATACTTTTCATATAGTTGTAAATAGGGTATATCCTTTAAATTCTTAGAAAGAATAAAATGACAACTATATAGGTGGCTTCGATGGACATTGCCCTATCGAACAGCGTTGCTCTTTTTCCGAGACTTTTATATTTATCGATTTTGCTCATCAACATACTTTTCATATAGTTGTATATAGGGTATATCCTTTAAATTCTTAGAAAGAATAAAATGACAGCTATATAGGTGGCTTCGATGGACATTGCCCTATCGAACAGCGTTGCTCTTTTTCCGAGACTTTTATATTTATCGATTTTGCTCATCAACATAATTTTCATATAGTTGCATATAGGGTATATCCTTTAAATTCTTAGAAAGAATAAAATGACAACTATATACATAGGTGGCTTCGATGGACATTGCCCTATCGAACAGAGTTTTTCTTTTTCCATTTTTTATCGATTTTGCTCATCAACATACTTTTCATATAGTGGTATATAGGGTATATCCTTTAAATTCTTCGAAAGAATAAAATGACAACTATATACATAGGTATCTTCGATGGACTTTGCCCTATCGAACAGCGTTGCTCTTTTTCCGAGACTTTTATATTTATCGATTTTGCTCATCAACATACTTTTCATATAGTTGTATATAGGGTATATCCTTTAAATTCTTAGAAAGAATAAAATGACAACTATATAGGTGGCTTCGAGGGACATTGCCCTATCCAACAGCGTTGCTCTTTTTCCGAGACTTTTATATTTATCGATTTTGCTCATCAACATACTTTTCATATAGTTGTATATAGGGTATATCCTTTAAATTCTTAGAAAGAATAAAATGACAACTATATAGCTGGCTTCGATGGATATTGCCCTATCGATTAGCGTTGCTCTTTTTCCGAGACTTTTATATTTATCGATTTTGCTCATCAACATACTTTTCATATAGTTGTATATAGGGTATATCCTTTAAATTCTTAGAAAGAATAAAATGACAGCTATATAGGTGGCTTCGATGGACATTGCCCTATCGAACAGCGTTGCTCTTTTCCCGAGACTTTTATATTTACCGATTTTGTTCATCAACATACTTTTCATATAGCTAAATTTAGGGTATATCCTTTAAATTGCCTGTCGAACAGCGTTGCTCTTTTTCCGAGACTTTTATATTTATCGATTTTGCTCATCAACATACTTTTCATATAGTTGTATATAGGGTATATCCTTTAAATTCTTAGAAAGAATAAAATGACAGCTATATAGGTGGCTTCGATGGACATTGCCCTATCGAACAGCGTTGCTCTTTTTCCGAGACTTTTATATTTATCGATTTTGCTCATCAACATACTTTTCATATAGTTGTATATAGGGTATATCCTTTAAATTCTTAGAAAGAATAAAATGACAACTATATAGGTGGCTTCGATGGACATTGCCCTATCCAACAGCGTTGCTCTTTTTCCGAGACTTTTATATTTATCGATTTTGCTCATCAACATACTTTTCATATAGTTGTATATAGGGTATATCCTTTAAATTCTTAGAAAGAATAAAATGACAACTATATAGCTTGCTTCGATGGATATTGCCCTATCGATTAGCGTTGCTCTTTTTCCGAGACTTTTATATTTATCGATTTTGCTCATCAACATACTTTTCATATAGTTGTATATAGGGTATATCCTTTAAATTCTTAGAAAGAATAAAATGACAACTATATAGCTGGCATCGATGGACATTGCACTATCGATTAGCGTTGCTCTTTTTCCGAGACTTTTATATTAATCGATTTTGCTCATCGACATACTTTTCATATAGTTGTAAATAGGGTATATCCTTTAAATTCTTAGAAAGAATAAAATGACAACTATATAGGTGGCTTCGATGGACATTGCCCTATCGAACAGCGTTGCTCTTTTTCCGAGACTTTTATATTTATCGATTTTGCTCATCAACATAATTTTCATATAGTTGCATATAGGGTATATCCTTTAAATTCTTAGAAAGAATAAAATGACAACTATATACATAGGTGGCTTCGATGGACATTGCCCTATCGAACAGAGTTTTTCTTTTTCCATTTTTTATCGATTTTGCTCATCAACATACTTTTCATATAGTGGTATATAGGGTATATCCTTTAAATTCTTCGAAAGAATAAAATGACAACTATATACATAGGTATCTTCGATGGACTTTGCCCTATCGAACAGCGTTGCTCTTTTTCCGAGACTTTTATATTTATCGATTTTGCTCATCAACATACTTTTCATATAGTTGTATATAGGGTATATCCTTTAAATTCTTAGAAAGAATAAAATGACAACTATATAGGTGGCTTCGAGGGACATTGCCCTATCCAACAGCGTTGCTCTTTTTCCGAGACTTTTATATTTATCGATTTTGCTCATCAACATACTTTTCATATAGTTGTATATAGGGTATATCCTTTAAATTCTTAGAAAGAATAAAATGACAACTATATAGCTGGCTTCGATGGATATTGCCCTATCGATTAGCGTTGCTCTTTTTCCGAGACTTTTATATTTATCGATTTTGCTCATCAACATACTTTTCATATAGCTGTATATAGGGTATATCCTTTAAATTCTTAGAAAGAATAAAATGACAGCTATATATGTGGCTTCAATGGACATTGCCCTATCGAACAGCGTTGCTCTTTTTCCGAGACTTTTATATTTATCGATTTTGATCATCAACATAATTTTCATATAGTTGTATATAGGGTATATCCTTTAAATTCTTAGAAAGAATAAAATGACAGCTATATATGTTGCTTCGATGGACATTGCCCTATCGAACAGCGTTGCTCTTTTTCCGAGACTTTTATATTTATCGATTTTGCTCATCAACATACTTTTCATATAGTTGTATATAGGGTATATCCTTTAAATTCTTAGAAAGAATAAAATGACAGCTGTATATGTGGCTTCGATGGACATTGCCCTATCGAACAGCGTTGCTCTTTTTCCGAGACTTTTATATTTATCGATTTTGCTCATCAACATAATTTTCATATAGTTGCATATAGGGTATATCCTTTAAATTCTTAGAAAGAATAAAATGACAACTATATACATAGGTGGCTTCGATGGACATTGCCCTATGGAACAGCGTTTTTTGTTTCCAAGACTTATATTTATCGATTTTGCTCATCAACATACTTTTCATATAGTGGTATATAGGGTATATCCTTTAAATTCTTCGAAAGAATAAAATGACAACTATATAGCTGGCATCGATGGACATTGCCCTATCGATTAGCGTTGCTCTTTTTCCGAGACTTTTATATTAATCGATTTTGCTCATTGACATACTTTTCATATATTTGTATATAGGGTATATCCTTTAATTTCTTAGAAAGAATAAAATGACAACTATATAGGTGGCTTCGATGGACATTGCCCTATCGAACAGTGGCTTCGATGGACATTGTCCTATCGAACAGCGTTGCTCTTTTTCCGAGACTTTTATATTTATCGATTTTGCTCATCAACATACTTTTCATATAGTTGTATATAGGGTATATCCTCTAAGTTCTTAAAAAGAATAAGATTACAACTATATAGGTGGCTTCGATGGACATTGCCCTATCGAACAGCGTTGCTCTTTTTCCGAGACTTTTATATTTATCGATTTTGCTCATCAACATACTTTTCATATAGTTGTATATAGGGTATATCCTTTAAATTCTTAGAAAGAATAAAATGACAGCTATATAGGTGGCTTCGATGGACATTGCCCTATCGAACAGCGTTGCTCTTTTTCCGAGACTTTTATATTTATCGATTTTGCTCATCAACATACTTTTCATATAGTTGTATATAGGGTATATCCTTTAAATTCTTAGAAAGAATAAAATGACAACTATATAGGTGGCTTCGATGGATATTGCCCTATCGATTAGCGTTGCTCTTTTTCCGAGACTTTTATATTTATCGATTTTGCTCATCAACATACCATTCATATAGTTGTATATAGGGTATATCCTTTAAATTCTTAGAAAGAATAAAATGACAACTATATAGGTGGCTTCGATGGACATTGCCCTATCGAACAGCGTTGCTCTTTTTCCGAGACTTTTATATTTATCTATTTTGCTCATCAACATACTTTTCATATAGTTGTATATAGGGTATATCCTTTAAATTCTTAGAAAGAATAAAATGACAGCTATATATGTGGCTTCGATGGACATTGCCCTATCGAACAGCGTTGCTCTTTTTCCGAGACTTTTATATTTATCGATTTTGCTCATCAACATAATTTTCATATAGTTGTATATAGGGTATATCCTTTAAATTCTTAGAAAGAATAAAATGACAGCTATATATGTTGCTTCGATGGACATTGCCCTATCGAACAGCGTTGCTCTTTTTCCGAGACTTTTATATTTATCGATTTTGCTCATCAACATACTTTTCATATAGTTGCATATAGGGTATATCCTCTAAATTCTTAGAAAGAATAAAATGACAACTATATAGCTGGCATCGATGGACATTGCCCTATCGATTAGCGTTGCTCTTTTTCCGAGACTTTTATATTAATCGATTTTGCTCATCGACATACTTTTCATATAGTTGTAAATAGGGTATATCCTTTAAATTCTTAGAAAGAATAAAATGACAACTATATAGGTGGCTTCGATGGACATTGCCCTATCGAACAGCGTTTTTCTTTTTCCAAGACTTTTATATTTATCGATTTTGCTCATCAACATACTTTTCATATAGTGGTATATAGGGTATATCCTTTAAATTCTTCGAAAGAATAAAATGACAACTATATAGCTGGCATCGATGGACATTGCCCTATCGATTAGCGTTGCTCTTTTTCCGAGACTTTTATATTAATCGATTTTGCTCATTGACATACTTTTCATATAGTTGTATAGTTGGACATTGCCCTATCGAACAGTGGCTTCGATGGACATTGCCCTATCGAACAGCGTTGCTCTTTTTCCGAGACTTTTATATTTATCGATTTTGCTCATCAACATACTTTTCATATAGTTGTATATAGGGTATATCCTCTAAATTCTTCGAAAGAATAAAATTACAACTATATAGGTGGCTTCGATGGACATTGCCCTATCGAACAGCGTTGCTCTTTTTCCGAGACTTTTATATTTATCGATTTTGCTCATCAACATACTTTTCATATAGTTGCATATAGGGTATATCCTTTAAATTCTTAGAAAGAATAAAATGACAACTATATAGGTGGCTTCGATGGACATTGCCCTATCGAACAGCGTTGCTCTTTTTCCGAGACTTTTATATATATCGATTTTGCTCATCAACATACTTTTCATATAGTTGTATATAGGGTATATCCTTTTAATTCTTAGAAAGAATAAAATGACAGCTATATAGGTGGCTTCGATGGACATTGCCCTATCGAATAGCGTTGCTCTTTTTCCGAGACTTTTATATTTATCGATTTTGCTCATCAACATACTTTTCATATAGTTGCATATAGGGTATATCCTCTAAATTCTTAGAAAGAATAAAATGACAACTATATAGCTGGCATCGATGGACATTGCCCTATCGATTAGCGTTGCTCTTTTTCCGAGACTTTTATATTAATCGATTTTGCTCATCGACATACTTTTCATATAGTTGTAAATAGGGTATATCCTTTAAATTCTTAGAAAGAATAAAATGACAACTATATAGGTGGCTTCGATGGACATTGCCCTATCGAACAGCGTTTTTCTTTTTCCAAGACTTTTATATTTATCGATTTTGCTCATCAACATACTTTTCATATAGTTGCAACTATATGACATTGCCCTATCGCACAGCGTTGCTCTTTTTCCGAGACTTTTATATTTATCGATTTTGCTCATCAACATACTTTTCATATAGTTGTATATAGGGTATATCCTTTAAATTCTTAGAAAGAATAAAATGACAACTATAAAGGGGGCTTCGATGGACATTGCCCTATCGAACAGCGTTGCTCTTTTACCGAGACTTTTATATTTATCGATTTTGCTCATCAACATACTTTTCATATAGTTGTATATAGGGTATATCCTTTAAATTCTTAGAAAGAATAAAATGACAACTATATAGCTGGCTTCGATGGATATTGCCCTATCGATTAGCGTTGCTCTTTTTCCGAGACTTTTATATTTATCGATTTTGCTCATCAACATACTTTTCATATAGTTAAATTTAGGGTATATCCTTTAAATTGCCTATCGAACAGCGTTGCTCTTTTTCCGAGACTTTTATATTTATCGATTTTGCTCATCAACATACTTTTCATATAGTTGTATATAGGGTATATCCTTTAAATTCTTAGAAAGAATAAAATGACAGCTATATAGGTGGCTTCGATGGACATTGCCCTATCGAACAGCGTTGCTCTTTTTCCGAGACTTTTATATTTATCGATTTTGCTCATCAACATACTTTTCATATAGTTGTATATAGGGTATATCCTTTAAATTCTTAGAAAGAATAAAATGACAACTATATAGGTGGCTTCGATGGACATTGCCCTATCCAACAGCGTTGCTCTTTTTCCGAGACTTTTATATTTATCGATTTTGCTCATCAACATACTTTTCATATAGTTGTATATAGGGTATATCCTTTAAATTCTTAGAAAGAATAAAATGACAACTATATAGCTGGCTTCGATGGATATTGCCCTATCGATTAGCGTTGCTCTTTTTCCGAGACTTTTATATTTATCGATTTTGCTCATCAACATACTTTTCATATAGTTGTATATAGGGTATATCCTTTAAATTCTTAGAAAGAATAAAATGACAACTATATAGCTGGCATCGATGGACATTGCCCTATCGATTAGCGTTGCTCTTTTTCCGAGACTTTTATATTAATCGATTTTGCTCATCGACATACTTTTCATATAGTTGTAAATAGGGTATATCCTTTAAATTCTTAGAAAGAATAAAATGACAACTATATAGGTGGCTTCGATGGACATTGCCCTATCGAACAGCGTTGCTCTTTTTCCGAGACTTTTATATTTATGGATTTTGCTCATCAACATACTTTTCATATAGTTGTATATAGGGTATATCCTTTAAATTCTTAGAAAGAATAAAATGACAGCTATATAGGTGGCTTCGATGGACATTGCCCTATCGAACAGCGTTGCTCTTTTTCCGAGACTTTTATATTTATCGATTTTGCTCATCAACATAATTTTCATATAGTTGCATATAGGGTATATCCTTAAAATTCTTAGAAAGAATAAAATGACAACTATATACATAGGTGGCTTCGATGGACATTGCCCTATCGAACAGCGTTTTTCTTTTTCCATTTTTTATCGATTTTGCTCATCAACATACTTTTCATATAGTGGTATATAGGGTATATCCTTTAAATTCTTCGAAAGAATAAAATGACAACTATATACATAGGTATCTTCGATGGACATTGCCCTATTGAACAGCGTTTTTCTTTTTCCAAGACTTTTATATTTATCGATTTTGCTCATCAACATACTTTTCATATAGTGGTATATAGGGTATATCCTTTATATTCTTAGAAAGAATAAAATGACAACTATATAGGTGGCTTCGATGGACATTGCCCTATCGAACAGCGTTGCTCTTTTTCCGAGACTTTTATATTTATCGATTTTGCTCATCGACATACTTTTCATATAGTTGTAAATAGGGTATATCCTTTAAATTCTTAGAAAGAATAAAATGACAACTATATAGGTGGCTTCGATGGACATTGCCCTATCGAACAGCGTTGCTCTTTTTCCGAGACTTTTATATTTATCGATTTTGCTCATCAACATACTTTTCATATAGTTGTATATAGGGTATATCCTTTAAATTCTTAGAAAGAATAAAATGACAGCTATATAGGTGGCTTCGATGGACATTGCTCTATCGAACAGCGTTGCTCTTTTTCCGAGACTTTTATATTTATCGATTTTGCTCATCAACATAATTTTCATATAGTTGCATATAGGGTATATCCTGTAAATTCTTAGAAAGAATAAAATGACAACTATATACATAGGTGGCTTCGATGGACATTGCCCTATCGAACAGCGTTTTTCTTTTTCCAAGACTTTTATATTTATCGATTTTGCTCATCAACATACTTTTCATATAGTGGTATATAGGGTATATCGTTTAAATTCTTCGAAAGAATAAAATGACAACTATATAGCTGGCATCGATGGACATTGCCCTATCGATTAGCGTTGCTCTTTTTCCGAGACTTTTATATTAATCGATTTTGCTCATCGACATACTTTTCATATAGTTGTAAATAGGGTATATCCTTTAAATTCTTAGAAAGAATAAAATGACAACTATATAGGTGGCTTCGATGGACATTGCCCTATCGAACAGCGTTGCTCTTTTTCCGAGACTTTTATATTTATCGATTTTGCTCATCAACATACTTTTCATATAGTTGTATATAGGGTATATCCTTTAAATTCTTAGAAAGAATAAAATGACAGCTATATAGGTGGCTTCGCTGGACATTACCCTATCGAACAGCGTTGCTCTTTTTCCGAGACTTTTATATTTATCGATTTTGCTCATCAACATACTTTTCATATAGTTGTATATAGGGTATATCCTTTAAATTCTTAGAAAGAATAAAATGACAGCTATATATGTGGCTTCGATGGACATTGCCCTATCGAACAGCGTTGCTCTTTTTCCGAGACTTTTATATTTATCTATTTTGCTCATCAACATAATTTTCATATAGTTGTATATAGGGTATATCCTTTAAATTCTTAGAAAGAATAAAATGACAGCTATATAGGTGGCTTCGATGGACATTGCCCTATCGAACAGCGTTGCTCTTTTCCCGAGACTTTTATATTTATCGATTTTGCTCATCAACATACTTTATCTATTTTGCTCATCAACATAATTTTCATATAGTGGTATATAGGGTATATCCTTTAAATTCTTCGAAAGAATAAAATGACAACTATATACATAGGCTTCGATGGACATTGCCCTATCGAACAGCGTTTTTCTTTTTCCGAGACTTTTATATTTATCGATTTTGCTCATCAACATACTTTTCATATAGTGGTATATAGGGTATATCCTTTATATTCTTAGAAAGAATAAAATGACAGCTATATAGGTGGCTTCGATGGACATTGCCCTATCGAACAGCGTTGCTCTTTTTCCGAGACTTTTATATTTATCGATTTTGCTCATCAACATAATTTTCATATAGTTGCATATAGGGTATATCCTTTAAATTCTTAGAAAGAATAAAATGATAACTATATACATAGGTGGCTTCGATGGACATTGCCCTATCGAACAGCGTTTTTCTTTTTCCAAGACTTTTATATTTATCGATTTTGCTCATCAACATAATTTTCATATAGTTGCATATAGGGTATATCCTTTAAATTCTTAGAAAGAATAAAATGACAACTATATACATAGGTGGCTTCGATGGACATTGCCCTATCGAACAGCGTTTTTCTTTTTCCAAGACTTTTATATTTATCGATTTTGCTCATCAACATACTTTTCATATAGTGGTATATAGGGTATATCCTTTATATTCTTAGAAAGAATAAAATGACAACTATATAGGTGGCTTCGATGGACATTGCCCTATCGAACAGCGTTGCTCTTTTTCCGAGACTTTTATATTTATCGATTTTGCTCATCGACATACTTTTCATATAGTTGTAAATAGGGTATATCCTATAAATTCTTAGAAAGAATAAAATGACAACTATATAGGTGGCTTCGATGGACATTGCCCTATCGAACAGCGTTGCTCTTTTTCCGAGACTTTTATATTTATCGATTTTGCTCATCAACATACTTTTCATATAGTTGTATATAGGGTATATCCTTTAAATTCTTAGAAAGAATAAAATGACAGCTATATAGGTGGCTTCGATGGACATTGCCCTATCGAACAGCGTTGCTCTTTTTCCGAGACTTTTATATTTATCGATTTTGCTCATCAACATAATTTTCATATAGTTGCATATAGGGTATATCCTTTAAATTCTTAGAAAGAATAAAATGACAACTATATACATAGGTGGCTTCGATGGACATTGCCCTATCGAACAGCGT
This sequence comes from Gymnocheta viridis, assembly GCA_956483585.1. NCBI lineage: Eukaryota > Metazoa > Arthropoda > Insecta > Diptera > Tachinidae > Gymnocheta > Gymnocheta viridis. The sequence goes on along the minus strand of OY101442.1, from coordinate 60,017,167 downwards.
TTTTCTTTTTCCAAGACTTTTATATTTATCTATTTTGCTCATCAACATACTTTTCATATAGTGGTATATAGGGTATATCCTTTAAATTCTTCGAAAGAATAAAATGACAACTATATAGGTGGCTTCGATGGACATTGCCCTATCGAACAGCGTTGCTCTTTTTCCGAGACTTTTATATTATCGATTTTGCTCATCAACATAATTTTCATATAGTTGCATATAGGGTATATCCTTTAAATTCTTAGAAAGAATAAAATGACAACTATATACATAGGTGGCTTCGATGGACATTGCCCTATGGAACAGCGTTTTTTTTTCCAAGACTTTTATATTTATCGATTTTGCTCATCAACATACTTTTCATATAGTGGTATATAGGGTATATCCTTTAAATTCTTCGAAAGAATAAAATGACAACTATATAGCTGGCATCGATGGACATTGCCCTATCGATTAGCGTTGCTCTTTTTCCGAGACTTTTATATTTATCGATTTTGCTCATCAACATACTTTTCATATAGTGGTATATAGGGTATATCCTTTAAATTCTTAGAAAGAATAAAATGACAACTATATAGGTGGCTTCGATGGACATTGCCCTATCGAACAGCGATGCTCTTTTTCCGAGACTTTTATATTTATCGATTTTGCTCATCAACATACTTTATCTATTTTGCTCATCAACATAATTTTCATATAGTGGTATATAGGGTATATCCTTTAAATTCTTCGAAAGAATAAAATGACAACTATATACATAGGTGGCTCCGATGGACATTGCCCTATCGAACAGCGTTTTTCTTTTTCCAAGACTTTTATATTTATCGATTTTGCTCATCAACATACTTTTCATATAGTGGTATATAGGGTATATCGTTTAAATTCTTCGAAAGAATAAAATGACAACTATATAGCTGGCATCGATGGACATTGCCCTATCGATTAGCGTTGCTCTTTTTCCGAGACTTTTATATTAATCGATTTTGCTCATCGACATACTTTTCATATAGTTGTAAATAGGGTATATCCTTTAAATTCTTAGAAAGAATAAAATGACAACTATATAGGTGGCTTCGATGGACATTGCCCTATCGAACAGCGTTGCTCTTTTTCCGAGACTTTTATATTTATCGATTTTGCTCATCAACATACTTTTCATATAGTTGTATATAGGGTATATCCTTTAAATTCTTAGAAAGAATAAAATGACAGCTATATAGGTGGCTTCGCTGGACATTACCCTATCGAACAGCGTTGCTCTTTTTCCGAGACTTTTATATTTATCGATTTTGCTCATCAACATACTTTTCATATAGTTGTATATAGGGTATATCCTTTAAATTCTTAGAAAGAATAAAATGACAGCTATATATGTGGCTTCGATGGACATTGCCCTATCGAACAGCGTTGCTCTTTTTCCGAGACTTTTATATTTATCTATTTTGCTCATCAACATAATTTTCATATAGTTGTATATAGGGTATATCCTTTAAATTCTTAGAAAGAATAAAATGACAGCTATATAGGTGGCTTCGATGGACATTGCCCTATCGAACAGCGTTGCTCTTTTCCCGAGACTTTTATATTTATCGATTTTGCTCATCAACATACTTTATCTATTTTGCTCATCAACATAATTTTCATATAGTGGTATATAGGGTATATCCTTTAAATTCTTCGAAAGAATAAAATGACAACTATATACATAGGCTTCGATGGACATTGCCCTATCGAACAGCGTTTTTCTTTTTCCAAGACTTTTATATTTATCGATTTTGCTCATCAACATACTTTTCATATAGTGGTATATAGGGTATATCCTTTATATTCTTAGAAAGAATAAAATGACAGCTATATAGGTGGCTTCGATGGACATTGCCCTATCGAACAGCGTTGCTCTTTTTCCGAGACTTTTATATTTATCGATTTTGCTCATCAACATAATTTTCATATAGTTGCATATAGGGTATATCCTTTAAATTCTTAGAAAGAATAAAATGATAACTATATACATAGGTGGCTTCGATGGACATTGCCCTATCGAACAGCGTTTTTCTTTTTCCAAGACTTTTATATTTATCGATTTTGCTCATCAACATAATTTTCATATAGTTGCATATAGGGTATATCCTTTAAATTCTTAGAAAGAATAAAATGACAACTATATACATAGGTGGCTTCGATGGACATTGCCCTATCGAACAGCGTTTTTCTTTTTCCAAGACTTTTATATTTATCGATTTTGCTCATCAACATACTTTTCATATAGTGGTATATAGGGTATATCCTTTATATTCTTAGAAAGAATAAAATGACAACTATATAGGTGGCTTCGATGGACATTGCCCTATCGAACAGCGTTGCTCTTTTTCCGAGACTTTTATATTTATCGATTTTGCTCATCGACATACTTTTCATATAGTTGTAAATAGGGTATATCCTATAAATTCTTAGAAAGAATAAAATGACAACTATATAGGTGGCTTCGATGGACATTGCCCTATCGAACAGCGTTGCTCTTTTTCCGAGACTTTTATATTTATCGATTTTGCTCATCAACATACTTTTCATATAGTTGTATATAGGGTATATCCTTTAAATTCTTAGAAAGAATAAAATGACAGCTATATAGGTGGCTTCGATGGACATTGCCCTATCGAACAGCGTTGCTCTTTTTCCGAGACTTTTATATTTATCGATTTTGCTCATCAACATAATTTTCATATAGTTGCATATAGGGTATATCCTTTAAATTCTTAGAAAGAATAAAATGACAACTATATACATAGGTGGCTTCGATGGACATTGCCCTATCGAACAGCGTTTTTCTTTTTCCAAGACTTTTATATTTATCTATTTTGCTCATCAACATACTTTTCATATAGTGGTATATAGGGTATATCCTTTAAATTCTTCGAAAGAATAAAATGACAACTATATAGGTGGCTTCGATGGACATTGCCCTATCGAACAGCGTTGCTCTTTTTCCGAGACTTTTATATTATCGATTTTGCTCATCAACATAATTTTCATATAGTTGCATATAGGGTATATCCTTTAAATTCTTAGAAAGAATAAAATGACAACTATATACATAGGTGGCTTCGATGGACATTGCCCTATGGAACAGCGTTTTTTTTCCAAGACTTTTATATTTATCGATTTTGCTCATCAACATACTTTTCATATAGTGGTATATAGGGTATATCCTTTAAATTCTTCGAAAGAATAAAATGACAACTATATAGCTGGCATCGATGGACATTGCCCTATCGATTAGCGTTGCTCTTTTTCCGAGACTTTTATATTTATCGATTTTGCTCATCAACATACTTTTCATATAGTGGTATATAGGGTATATCCTTTAAATTCTTAGAAAGAATAAAATGACAACTATATAGGTGGCTTCGATGGACATTGCCCTATCGAACAGCGATGCTCTTTTTCCGAGACTTTTATATTTATCGATTTTGCTCATCAACATACTTTATCTATTTTGCTCATCAACATAATTTTCATATAGTGGTATATAGGGTATATCCTTTAAATTCTTCGAAAGAATAAAATGACAACTATATACATAGGTGGCTTCGATGGACATTGCCCTATCGAACAGCGGTTTTCTTTTTCCAAGACTTTTATATTTATCGATTTTGCTCATCAACATACTTTTCATATAGTGGTATATAGGGTATATCCTTTATATTCTTAGAAAGAATAAAATGACAGCTATATAGGTGGCTTCGATGGACATTGCCCTATCGAACAGCGTTGCTCTTTTTCCGAGACTTTTATATTTATCGATTTTGCTCATCAACATAATTTTCATATAGTTGCATATAGGGTATATCCTTTAAATTCTTAGAAAGAATAAAATGACAACTATATACATAGGTGGCTTCGATGGACATTGCCCTATCGAACAGCGTTTTTCTTTTTCCAAGACTTTTATATTTATCGATTTTGCTCATCAACATACTTTTCATATAGTGGTATATAGGGTATATCCTTTAAATTCTTCGAAAGAATAAAATGACAACTATATACATAGGTGGCTTCGATGGACATTGCCCTATCGAACAGCGTTGCTCTTTTTCCGAGACTTTTATATTTATCGATTTTGCTCATCAACATACTTTTCATATAGTTGTATATAGGGTATATCCTTTAAATTCTTAGAAAGAATAAAATGACAACTATAAAGCTGGCTTCGATGGACATTGCCCTATCGAACAGCGTTGCTCTTTTTCCGAGACTTTTATATTTATCGATTTTGCTCATCGACATACTTTTCATATAGTTGTAAATAGGGTATATCCTATAAATTCTTAGAAAGAATAAAATGACAACTATATAGGTGGCTTCGATGGACATTGCCCTATCGAACAGCGTTGCTCTTTTTCCGAGACTTTTATATTTATCGATTTTGCTCATCAACATACTTTTCATATAGTTGTATATAGGGTATATCCTTTAAATTCTCAGAAAGAATAAAATGACAGCTATATAGGTGGCTTCGATGGACATTGCCCTATCGAACAGCGTTGCTCTTTTTCCGAGACTTTTATTTTTATCGATTTTGCTCATCAACATAATTTTCATATAGAATAAAATGACAACTATATACATAGGTGGCTTCGATGGACATTGCCCTATCGAACAGCGTTTTTCTTTTTCCAAGACTTTTATATTTATCTATTTTGCTCATCAACATACTTTTCATATAGTGGTATATAGGGTATATCCTTTAAATTCTTCGAAAGAATAAAATGACAACTATATAGGTGGCTTCGATGGACATTGCCCTATCGAACAGCGTTGCTCTTTTTCCGAGACTTTTATATTATCGATTTTGCTCATCAACATAATTTTCATATAGTTGCATATAGGGTATATCCTTTAAATTCTTAGAAAGAATAAAATGACAACTATATACATAGGTGGCTTCGATGGACATTGCCCTATGGAACAGCGTTTTTTTTTCCAAGACTTTTATATTTATCGATTTTGCTCATCAACATACTTTTCATATAGTGGTATATAGGGTATATCCTTTAAATTCTTCGAAAGAATAAAATTACAACTATATAGCTGGCATCCATGGACATTGCCCTATCGATTAGCGTTGCTCTTTTTTCGAGACTTTTATATTTATCTATTTTGCTCATCAACATAATTTTCATATAGTTGTATATAGGGTATATCCTTTAAATTCTTAGAAAGAATAAAATGACAGCTATATAGGTGGCTTCGATGGACATTGCCCTATCGAACAGCGTTGCTCTTTTCCCGAGACTTTTATATTTATCGATTTTGCTCATCAACATACTTTATCTATTTTGCTCATCAACATAATTTTCATATAGTGGTATATAGGGTATATCCTTTAAATTCTTAGAAAGAATAAAATGACAACTATATACATAGGTGGCTTCGATGGACATTGCCCTATCGAACAGCGTTTTTCTTTTTCCAAGACTTTTATATTTATCGATTTTGCTCATCAACATACTTTTCATATAGTGGTATATAGGGTATATCCTTTATATTCTTAGAAAGAATAAAATGACAGCTATATAGGTGGCTTCGATGGACATTGCCCTATCGAACAGCGTTGCTCTTTTTCCGAGACTTTTATATTTATCGATTTTGCTCATCAACATAATTTTCATATAGTTGCATATAGGGTATATCCTTTAAATTCTTAGAAAGAATAAAATGACAACTATATACATAGGTGGCTTCGATGGACATTGCCCTATCGAACAGCGTTTTTCTTTTTCCAAGACTTTTATATTTATCGATTTTGCTCATCAACATACTTTTCATATAGTGGTATATAGGGTATATCCTTTAAATTCTTCGAAAGAATAAAATGACAACTATATACATAGGTGGCTTCGATGGACATTGCCCTATCGAACAGCGTTGCTCTTTTTCCGAGACTTTTATATTTATCGATTTTGCTCATCAACATACTTTTCATATAGTTGTATATAGGGTATATCCTTTAAATTCTTAGAAAGAATAAAATGACAGCTATATAGGTGGCTTCGATGGACATTGCCCTATCGAACAGCGTTGCTCTTTTTCCGAGACTTTTATATTTATCGATTTTGCTCATCAACATAATTTTCATATAGTTGCATATAGGGTATATCCTTTAAATTCTTAGAAAGAATAAAATGACAACTATATACATAGGTGGCTTCGATGGACATTGCCCTATCGAACAGCGTTTTTCTTTTTCCAAGACTTTTATATTTATCGATTTTGCTCATCAACATACTTTTCATATAGTGGTATATAGGGTATATCCTTTATATTCTTAGAAAGAATAAAATGACAACTATATAGGTGGCTTCGATGGACATTGCCCTATCGAACAGCGTTGCTCTTTTTCCGAGACTTTTATATTATCGATTTTGCTCATCAACATAATTTTCATATAGTTGCATATAGGGTATATCCTTTAAATTCTTAGAAAGAATAAAATGACAACTATATACATAGGTGGCTTCGATGGACATTGCCCTATGGAACAGCGTTTTTTTTTTCCAAGACTTTTATATTTATCGATTTTGCTCATCAACATACTTTTCATATAGTGGTATATAGGGTATATCCTTTAAATTCTTCGAAAGAATAAAATGACAACTATATAGCTGGCATCGATGGACATTGCCCTATCGATTAGCGTTGCTCTTTTTCCGAGACTTTTATATTTATCGATTTTGCTCATCAACATACTTTTCATATAGTGGTATATAGGGTATATCCTTTAAATTCTTAGAAAGAATAAAATGACAACTATATAGGTGGCTTCGATGGACATTGCCCTATCGAACAGCGTTGCTCTTTTTCCGAGACTTTTATATTTATCGATTTTGCTCATCAACATACTTTATCTATTTTGCTCATCAACATAATTTTCATATAGTGGTATATAGGGTATATCCTTTAAATTCTTCGAAAGAATAAAATGACAACTATATACATAGGTGGCTTCGATGGACATTGCCCTATCGAACAGCGTTTTTCTTTTTCCAAGACTTTTATATTTATCGATTTTGCTCATCAACATACTTTTCATATAGTGGTATATAGGGTATATCCTTTATATTCTTAGAAAGAATAAAATGACAGCTATATAGGTGGCTTCGATGGACATTGCCCTATCGAACAGCGTTGCTCTTTTTCCGAGACTTTTATATTTATCGATTTTGCTCATCAACATACTTTTCATATAGTTGTATATAGGGTATATCCTTTAAATTCTTAGAAAGAATAAAATGACAGCTATATAGGTGGCTTCGATGGACATTGCCCTATCGAACAGCGTTGCTCTTTTTCCGAGACTTTTATTTTTATCGATTTTGCTCATCAACATAATTTTCATATAGTTGCATATAGGGTATATCCTTTAAATTCTTAGAAAGAATAAAATGACAACTATATAGGTGGCTTCGATGGACATTGCCCTATCGAACAGCGTTGCTCTTTTTCCGAGACTTATATTTATCGATTTTGCTCATCAACATACTTTTCATATAGTTGTATATAGGGTATATCCTTTAAATTCTTAGAAAGAATAAAATGACAGCTATATAGGTGGCTTCGATGGACATTGCCCTATCGAACAGCGTTGCTCTTTTTCCGAGACTTTTATATTTATCGATTTTGCTCATCAACATACTTTTCATATAGTTGTATATAGGGTATATCCTTTAAATTCTTGGAAAGAATAAAATGACAGCTATATAGGTGGCTTCGATGGACATTGACCTATCGAACAGCGTTGCTCTTTTTCCGAGACTTTTATATTTATCGATTTTGCTCATCAACATAATTTTCATATAGTTGCATATAGGGTATATCCTTTAAATTCTTAGAAAGAATAAAATGACAACTATATACATAGGTGGCTTCGATGGACATTGCCCTATCGAACAGCGTTTTTCTTTTTCCAAGACTTTTATATTTATCGATTTTGCTCATCAACATACTTTTCAGATAGTGGTATATAGGGTATATCCTTTAAATTCTTCGAAAGAATAAAATGACAACTATATAGGTGGCTTCGATGGACATTGCCCTATCGAACAGCGTTGCTCTTTTTCCGAGACTTTTATATTATCGATTTTGCTCATCAACATAATTTTCATATAGTTGCATATAGGGTATATCCTTTAAATTCTTAGAAAGAATAAAATGACAACTATATACATAGGTGGCTTCGATGGACATTGCCCTATGGAACAGCGTTTTTTTTTCCAAGACTTTTATATTTATCGATTTTGCTCATCAACATACTTTTCATATAGTGGTATATAGGGTATATCCTTTAAATTCTTCGAAAGAATAAAATGACAACTATATAGCTGGCATCGATGGACATTGCCCTATCGATTAGCGTTGCTCTTTTTCCGAGACTTTTATATTTATCGATTTTGCTCATCAACATACTTTTCATATAGTGGTATATAGGGTATATCCTTTAAATTCTTAGAAAGAATAAAATGACAACTATATAGGTGGCTTCGATGGACATTGCCCTATCGAACAGCGTTGCTCTTTTTCCGAGACTTTTATATTTATCGATTTTGCTCATCAACATACTTTATCTATTTTGCTCATCAACATAATTTTCATATAGTGGTATATAGGGTATATCCTTTAAATTCTTCGAAAGAATAAAATGACAACTATATACATAGGTGGCTTCGATGGACATTGCCCTATCGAACAGCGTTTTTCTTTTTCCAAGACTTTTATATTTATCGATTTTGCTCATCAACATACTTTTCATATAGTGGTATATAGGGTATATCCTTTATATTCTTAGAAAGAATAAAATGACAGCTATATAGGTGGCTTCGATGGACATTGCCCTATCGAACAGCGTTGCTCTTTTTCCGAGACTTTTATATTTATCGATTTTGCTCATCAACATACTTTTCATATAGTTGTATATAGGGTATATCCTTTAAATTCTTAGAAAGAATAAAATGACAGCTATATAGGTGGCTTCGATGGACATTGCCCTATCGAACAGCGTTGCTCTTTTTCCGAGACTTTTATTTTTATCGATTTTGCTCATCAACATAATTTTCATATAGTTGCATATAGGGTATATCCTTTAAATTCTTAGAAAGAATAAAATGACAACTATATAGGTGGCTTCGATGGACATTGCCCTATCGAACAGCGTTGCTCTTTTTCCGAGACTTATATTTATCGATTTTGCTCATCAACATACTTTTCATATAGTTGTATATAGGGTATATCCTTTAAATTCTTAGAAAGAATAAAATGACAGCTATATAGGTGGCTTCGATGGACATTGCCCTATCGAACAGCGTTGCTCTTTTTCCGAGACTTTTATATTTATCGATTTTGCTCATCAACATACTTTTCATATAGTTGTATATAGGGTATATCCTTTAAATTCTTGGAAAGAATAAAATGACAGCTATATAGGTGGCTTCGATGGACATTGACCTATCGAACAGCGTTGCTCTTTTTCCGAGACTTTTATATTTATCGATTTTGCTCATCAACATAATTTTCATATAGTTGCATATAGGGTATATCCTTTAAATTCTTAGAAAGAATAAAATGACAACTATATACATAGGTGGCTTCGATGGACATTGCCCTATCGAACAGCGTTTTTCTTTTTCCAAGACTTTTATATTTATCGATTTTGCTCATCAACATACTTTTCAGATAGTGGTATATAGGGTATATCCTTTAAATTCTTCGAAAGAATAAAATGACAACTATATACATAGGTGGCTTCGATGGACATTGCCCTATCGAACAGCGTTGCTCTTTTTCCGAGACTTTTATATTTATCGATTTTGCTCATCAACATAATTTTCATATAGTTGCATATAGGGTATATCCTTTAAATTCTTAGAAAGAATAAAATGACAACTATATACATAGGTGGCTTCGATGGACATTGCCCTATCGAACAGCGTTTTTCTTTTTCCAAGACTTTTATATTTATCGATTTTGCTCATCAACATACTTTTCAGATAGTGGTATATAGGGTATATCCTTTATATTCTTAGAAAGAATAAAATGACAACTATATAGGTGGCTTCGATGGACATTGCCCTTTCGAACAGCGTTGCTCTTTTTCCGAGACTTTTATATTTATCGATTTTGCTCATCGACATACTTTTCATATAGTTGTAAATAGGGTATATCCTATAAATTCTTAGAAAGAATAAAATGACAACTATATAGGTGGCTTCGATGGACATTGCCCTATCGAACAGCGTTGCACTTTTTCCGAGACTTTTATATTTATCGATTTTGCTCATCAACATACTTTTCATATAGTTGTATATAGGGTATATCCTTTAAATTCTTAGAAAGAATAAAATGACAGCTATATAGGTGGCTTCGATGGACATTGCCCTATCGAACAGCGTTGCTCTTTTTCCGAGACTTTTATATTTATCGATTTTGCTCATCAACATAATTTTCACATAGTTGCATATAGGGTATATCCTTTAAATTCTTAGAAAGAATAAAATGACAACTATATACATAGGTGGCTTCGATGGACATTGCCCTATCGAACAGCGTTTTTCTTTTTCCAAGACTTTTATATTTATCTATTTTGCTCATCAACATACTTTTCATATAGTGGTATATAGGGTATATCCTTTAAATTCTTCGAAAGAATAAAATGACAACTATATAGGTGGCTTCGATGGACATTGCCCTATCGAACAGCGTTGCTCTTTTTCCGAGACTTTTATATTATCGATTTTGCTCATCAACATAATTTTCATATAGTTGCATATAGGGTATATCCTTTAAATTCTTAGAAAGAATAAAATGACAGCTATATATGTGGCTTCGATGGACATTGCCCTATCGAACAGCGTTGCTCTTTTTCCGAGACTTTTATATTTATCTATTTTGCTCATCAACATAATTTTCATATAGTTGTATATAGGGTATATCCTTTAAATTCTTAGAAAGAATAAAATGACAGCTATATATGTGGCTTCGATGGACATTGCCCTATCGAACAGCGTTGCTCTGTTTCCGAGACTTTTATATTTATCGATTTTGCTCATCAACATACTTTTCATATAGTTGTATATAGGGTATATCCTTTAAATTCTTAGAAAGAATAAAATGACAGCTATATATGTGGCTTCGATGGACATTGCCCTATCGAACAGCGTTGCTCTTTTTCCGAGACTTTTATATTATCGATTTTGCTCATCAACATAATTTTCATATACTTGCATATAGGGTATATCCTTTAAATTCTTAGAAAGAATAAAATGACAACTATATACATAGGTGGCTTCGATGGACATTGCCCTATGGAACAGCGTTTTTTTTTTCCAAGACTTTTATATTTATCGATTTTGCTCATCAACATACTTTTCATATAGTGGTATATAGGGTATATCCTTTAAATTCTTCGGAAGAATAAAATGACAACTATATGGCTGGCATCGATGGACATTGCCCTATCGATTAGCGTTGCTCTTTTTCCGAGACTTTTATATTAATCGATTTTGCTCATCGACATACTTTTCATATAGTTGTATATAGGGTATATCCTTTAAATTCTTAGAAAGAATAAAATGACAACTATATAGGTGGCTTCGATGGACATTGCCCTATCGAACAGTGGCTTCGATGGACATTGCCCTATCGAACAGCGTTGCTCTTTTTCCGAGACTTTTATATTTATCGATTTTGCTCATCAACATACTTTTCATATAGTTGTATATAGGGTATATCCTCTAAATTCTTAAAAAGAATAAAATTACAACTATATAGGTGGCTTCGATGGACATTGCCCTATCGAACAGCGTTGCTCTTTTTCCGAGACTTTTATATTTATCGATTTTGCTCATCAACATACTTTTCATATAGTTACATATAGGGTATATCCTTTAAATTCTTAGAAAGAATAAAATGACAACTATATAGGTGACTTCGATGGACATTGCCCTATCGAACAGCGTTGCTCTTTTTCCGAGACTTTTATATTTATCGATTTTGCTCATCAACATACATTTCATATAGTTGTATATAGGGTATATCCTTTTAATTCTTAGAAAGAATAAAATGACAGCTATATAGGTGGCTTCGATGGACATTGCCCTATCGAACAGCGTTGCTCTTTTTCCGAGACTTTTATATTTATCGATTTTGCTCATCAACATACTTTTCATATAGTTGCATATAGGGTATATCCTCTAAATTCTTAGAAAGAATAAAATGACAACTATATAGGTGGCTTCGATGGACATTGCCCTATCGAACAGCGTTTTTCTTTTCCCAAGACTTTTATATTTATCGATTTTGCTCATCAACATACTTTTCATATAGTTGCAACTATATGACATTGCCCTATCGAACAGCGTTGCTCTTTTTCCGAGACTTTTATATTTATCGATTTTGCTCATCAACATACTTTTCATATAGTTGTATATAGGGTATATCCTTTAAATTCTTAGAAAGAATAAAATGACAACTATATAGGTGACTTCGATGGACATTGCCCTATCGAACAGCGTTGCTCTTTTTCCGAGACTTTTATATATATCGATTTTGCTCATCAACATACTTTTCATATAGTTGTATATAGGGTATATCCTTTTAATTCTTAGAAAGAATAAAATGACAGCTATATAGGTGGCTTCGATGGACATTGCCCTATCGAACAGCGTTGCTCTTTTCCCGAGACTTTTATATTTATCGATTTTGCTCATCAACATACATTTCATATAGTTGTATATAGGGTATATCCTTTAAATTGCCTATCGAACAGCGTTGCTCTTTTTCCGAGACTTTTATATTTATCGATTTTGCTCATCAACATACTTTTCATATAGTTGTATATAGGGTATATCCTTTAAATTCTTAGAAAGAATAAAATGACAACTATATAGCTGGCTTCGATGGACATTGCCCTATCGAACAGCGTTGCTCTTTTTCCGAGACTTTTATATTTATCGATTTTGCTCATCAACATACTTTTCATATAGTTGTATATAAGGTATATCATTTAAATTCTTAGAAAGAATAAAATGACAACTATATAGGTGGCTTCGATGGACATTGCCCTATCGAACAGCGTTGCTCTTTTTCCAAAACTTTTATATTTATCGATTTTGCTCATCAACATACTTTTCATATAGTTGTATATAGGGTATATCCTTTAAATTCTTAGAAAGAATAAAATGACAACTATATAGCTGGCTTCGATGGACATTACCCTATCGAACAGCGTTGCTCTTTTTCCGAGACTTTTATATTTATCGATTTTGCTCATCAACATACTTTTCATATAGTTGTATATAGGGTATATCCTTTAAATTCTTAGAAAGAATAAAATGACAACTATATAGCTGGCTTCGATGGACATTGCCCTATCGAACAGCGTTGCTCTTTTTCCGAGACTTTTATATTTATCGATTTTGCTCATCAACATACTTTTCATATAGTTGTATATAGGGTATATCCTTTAAATTCTTAGAAAGAATAAAATGACAACTATATAGCTGGCTTCGATGGACATTGCCCTATCGAACAGCGTTGCGCTTTTTCCGAGACTTTTATATTTATCGATTTTGCTCATCAACATACTTTTCATATAGGTGTATATAGGGTATATCCTTTAAATTCTTAGAAAGAATAAAATGACAACTATATAGCTGGCTTCGATGGACATTGCCCTATCGAACAGCGTTGCTCTTTTTCCGAGACTTTTATATTTATCGATTTTGCTCATCAACATACTTTTCATATAGTTGTATATAGGGTATATCCTTTATATTCTTAGAAAGAATAAAATGACAACTATATAGCTGGCTTCGATGGACATTGCCCTATCGATTAGCGTTGCTCTTTTTCCGAGACTTTTATATTTATCGATTTTGCTCATCAACATACTTTTCATATAGTTGTATATAGGGTATATCCTTTAATTTCTTAGAAAGAATAAAATGACAACTATATAGCTGCTTCGATGGACATTGTCCTATCGAACAGCGTTGCTCTTTTTCCGAGACTTTTATATTTATCGATTTTGCTCATCAACATACTTTTCATATAGTTGTATATAGGGTATATCCTTTAAATTCTTAGAAAGAATAAAATGACAACTATATAGCTGGCTTCGATGGATATTGCCCTATCGATTAGCGTTGCTCTTTTTCCGAGACTTTTATATTTATCGATTTTGCTCATCAACATACTTTTCATATAGTTGTATATAGGGTATATCCTTTAATTTCTTAGAAAGAATAAAATGACAACTATATAGCTGCTTCGATGGACATTGCCCTATCGAACAGCGTTGCTCTTCTTCCGAGACTTTTATATTTATCGATTTTGCTCATCAACATACTTTTCATATAGTTGTATATAGGGTATATCCTTTAAATTCTTAGAAAGAATAAAATGACAACTATATAGCTGGCTTCGATGGATATTGCCCTATCGATTAGCGTTGCTCTTTTTCCGAGACTTTTATATGTATCGATTTTGCTCATCAACATACTTTTCATATAGTTGCAACTATATGACATTGCCCTATCGAACAGCGTTGCTCTTTTTCCGAGACTTTTATATTTATCGATTTTGCTCATCAACATACTTTTCATATAGTTGTATACAGGGTATATCCTTTAAATTCTTAGAAAGAATAAAATGACAACTATATAGGTGGCTTCGATGGATATTGCCCTATCGATTAGCGTTGCTCTTTTTCCGAGACTTTTATATTTATCGATTTTGCTCATCAACATACTTTTCATATAGTTGTATATAGGGTATATCCTTTAAATTCTTAGAAAGAATAAAATGACAGCTATATAGGTGGCTTCGATGGACATTGCCCTATCGAACAGCGTTGCTCTTTTTCCGAGACTTTTATATTTATCGATTTTGCTCATCAACATACTTTTCATATAGTTGTATATAGGGTATATCCTTTAAATTCTTAGAAAGAATAAAATGACAACTATATAGGTGGCTTCGATGGACATTGCCCTATCGAACAGCGTTGCTCTTTTTCCGAGACTTTTATAGTTATCGATTTTGCTCATCAACATACTTTTCATATAGTTGTATATAGGGTATATCCTTTAAATTCTTAGAAAGAATAAAATGACAACTATATAGCTGGCTTCGATGGATATTGCCCTATCGATTAGCGTTGCTCTTTTTCCGAGACTTTTATATGTATCGATTTTGCTCATCAACATACTTTTCATATAGTTGTATATAGGGTATATCCTTTAAATTCTTAGAAAGAATAAAATGACAGCTATATAGGTGGCTTCGATGGACATTGCCCTATCGAACAGCGTTGCTCTTTTGCCGAGACTTTTATATTTATCTATTTTGCTCATCAACATACTTTTCATATAGTTGTATATAGGGTATATCCTTTAAATTCTTAGAAAGAATAAAATGACAACTATATAGGTGGCTTCGATGGACATTGCCCTATCGAACAGCGTTGCTGTCTTTCCGAGACTTTTATATTTATCGATTTTGCTCATCAACATACTTTTCATATAGTTGTATATAGAGTATATCCTTTAAATTCTTAGAAAGAATAAAATGACAACTATATAGCTGGCTTCGATGGACATTGCCCTATCGAACAGCGTTGCTCTTTTTCCGAGACTTTTATATTTATCGATTTTGCTCATCAACATACTTTTCATATAGTTGTATATAGGGTATATCCTTTAAATTCTTAGAAAGAATAAAATGACAACTATATAGCTGGCTTCGATGGACATTGCCCTATCGAACAGCGTTGCTCTTTTTCCGAGACTTTTATATTTATCGATTTTGCTCATCAACATACTTTTCATATAGTTGTATATAGGGTATATCCTTTAAATTCTTAGAAAGAATAAAATGACAACTATATAGCTGGCTTCGATGGACATTGCCCTATCGAACAGCGTTGCTCTTTTTCCGAGACTTTTATATTTATCGATTTTGCTTATCAACATACTTTTCATATAGTTGTATATAGGGTATATCCTTTAAATTCTTAGAAAGAATAAAATGACAACTATATAGCTGGCTTCGATGGACATTCCCCTATCGAACAGCGTTGCTCTTTTTCCGAGACTTTTATATTTATCGATTTTGCTCATCAACATACTTTTCATATAGTTGTATATAGGGTATATCCTTTAAATTCTTAGAAAGAATAAAATGACAACTATATAGCTGGCTTCGACGGATATTGCCCTTTCGATTAGCGTTGCTCTTTTTCCGAGACTTTTATATTTATCGATTTTGCTCATCAACATACTTTTCATATAGTTGTATATAGGGTATATCCTTTAAATTCGTAGAAAGAATAAAATGACAACTTATACCTTGCTTCGATGGACATTTATCGATTTTGCTCATCAACATACTTTTCATGTAGTTGTATATAGGGTATATCCTTTAAATTCTTAGAAAGAATAAAATGACAACTATATAGCTGGCTTCGATGGACATTGCCCTACCGAACAGCGTTGCTCCTTTTTCCGAGACTTTTATATTTATCGATTTTGCTCATCAACATACTTTTCATATAGTTGTATATAGGGTATATCCTTTAAATTCTTAGAAAGAATAAAATGACAACTATATAGCTGGCTTCGATGGATATTGCCCTATCGATTAGCGTTGCTCTTTTTCCGAGACTTTTATATTTATCGATTTTGCTCATCAACATACTTTTCATATAGTTGTATATAGGGTATATCCTTTAAATTCTTAGAAAGAATAAGATGACAGCTATATAGGTGGCTTCGATGGACATTGCCCTACCGAACAGCGTTGCTCCTTTTTCCGAGACTTTTATATTTATCGATTTTGCTCATCAACATACTTTTCATATAGTTGTATATAGGGTATATCCTTTAAATTCTTAGAAAGAATAAAATGACAACTATATAGCTGGCTTTGATGGACATTGCCCTATCGATTAGCGTTGCTCTTTTTCCGAGACTTTTATATTTATCGATTTTGCTCATCAACATACTTTTCATATAGTTGTATATAGGGTATATCCTTTAAATTCTTAGAAAGAATAAGATGACAGCTATATAGGTGGCTTCGATGGACATTGCCCTACCGAACAGCGTTGCTCCTTTTTCCGAGACTTTTATATTTATCGATTTTGCTCATCAACATACTTTTCATATAGTTGTATATAGGGTATATCCTTTAAATTCTTAGAAAGAATAAAATGACAACTATATAGCTGGCTTTGATGGACATTGCCCTATCGATTAGCGTTGCTCTTTTTCCGAGACTTTTATATTTATCGATTTTGCTCATCAACATACTTTTCATGTAGTTGTATATAGGGTATATCCTTTAAATTCTTAGAAAGAATAAGATGACAGCTATATAGGTGGCTTCGATGGACATTGCCCTACCGAACAGCGTTGCTCCTTTTTCCGAGACTTTTATATTTATCGATTTTGCTCATCAACATACTTTTCATATAGTTGTATATAGGGTATATCCTTTAAATTCTTAGAAAGAATAAAATGACAACTATATAGCTGGCTTTGATGGACATTGCCCTATCGATTAGCGTTGCTCTTTTTCCGAGACTTTTATATTTATCGATTTTGCTCATCAACATACTTTTCATATAGTTGTATATAGGGTATATCCTTTAAATTCTTAGAAAGAATAAGATGACAGCTATATAGGTGGCTTCGATGGACATTGCCCTACCGAACAGCGTTGCTCCTTTTTCCGAGACTTTTATATTTATCGATTTTGCTCATCAACATACTTTTCATATAGTTGTATATAGGGTATATCCTTTAAATTCTTAGAAAGAATAAAATGACAACTATATAGCTGGCTTTGATGGACATTGCCCTATCGATTAGCGTTGCTCTTTTTCCGAGACTTTTATATTTATCGATTTTGCTCATCAACATACTTTTCATATAGTTGTATATAGGGTATATCCTTTAAATTCTTAGAAAGAATAAAATGACAACTATATAGCTGGCTTCGATGGACATTGCCCTACCGAACAGCGTTGCTCCTTTTTCCGAGACTTTTATATTTATCTATTTTGCTCATCAACATACTTTTCATATAGTTGTATATAGGGTATATCCTTTAAATTCTTAGAAAGAATAAAATGACAACTATATAGCTGGCTTTGATGGACATTGCCCTATCGATTAGCGTTGCTCTTTTTCCGAGACTTTTATATTTATCGATTTTGCTCATCAACATACTTTTCATATAGTTGTATATAGGGTATATCCTTTAAATTCTTAGAAAGAATAAAATGACAACTATATAGCTGGCTTTGATGGACATTGCCCTATCAATTAGCGTTGCTCTTTTTCCGAGACTTTTATATTTATCGATTTTGCTCATCAACATACTTTTCATATAGTTGTATATAGGGTATATCCTTTAAATTCTTAGAAAGAATAAAGTGACAACTATATAGCTGGCTTCGATGGACATTGCCCTACCGAACAGCGTTGCTCCTTTTTCCGAGACTTTTATATTTATCGATTTTGCTCATCAACATACTTTTCATATAGTTGTATATAGGGTATATCCTTTAAATTCTTAGAAAGAATAAAATGACAACTATATAGCTGGCTTCGATGGACATTGCCCTACCGAACAGCGTTGCTCCTTTTTCCGAGACTTTTATATTTATCGATTTTGCTCATCAACATACTTTTCATATAGTTGTATAGAGGGTATATCCTTTAAATTCTTAGAAAGAATAAAATGACAACTATATAGCTGGCTTTGATGGACATTGCCCTATCGATTAGCGTTGCTCTTTTTCCGAGACTTTTATATTTATCGATTTTGCTCATCAACATACTTTTCATATAGTTGTATATAGGGTATATCCTTTAAATTCTTAGAAAGAATAAAATGACAACTATATAGCTGGCTTCGATGGACATTGCCCTATCGATTAGCGTTGCTCTTTTTCCGAGACTTTTATATTTATCGATTTTGCTCATCAACATACTTTTCATATAGTTGTATATAGGGTATATCCTTTAAATTCTTAGAAAGAATAAAATGACAACTATATAGCTGGCTTCGATGGACATTGCCCTATCGATTAGCGTTGCTCTTTTTCCGAGACTTTTATATTTATCGATTTTGCTCATCAACATACTTTTCATATAGTTGTATATAGGGTATATCCTTTAAATTCTTAGAAAGAATAAAATGACAACTATATAGCTGGCTTCGATGGACATTGCCCTATCGATTAGCGTTGCTCTTTTTCCGAGACTTTTATATTTATCGATTTTGCTCATCAACATACTTTTCATATAGTTGTATATAGGGTATATCCTTTAAATTCTTAGAAAGAATAAAATGACAACTATATAGCTGGCTTCGATGGACATTGCCCTACCGAACAGCGTTGCTCCTTTTTCCGAGACTTTTATATTTATCGATTTTGCTCATCAACATACTTTTCATATAGTTGTATATAGGGTATATCCTTTAAATTCTTAGAAAGAATAAAATGACAACTATATAGCTGGCTTCGATGGACATTGCCCTACCGAACAGCGTTGCTCCTTTTTCCGAGACTTTTATATTTATCGATTTTGCTCATCAACATACTTTTCATATAGTTGTATATAGGGTATACCCTTTAAATAATTAGAAAGAATAAAATGACAACTATATAGCTGGCTTCGATGGACATTGCCCTATCGATTAGCGTTGCTCTTTTTCCGAGACTTTTATATTTATCGATTTTGCTCATCAACAAACTTTTCATATAGTTGTATATAGGGTATATCCTTTAAATTCTTAGAAAGAATAAAATGACAACTATATAGCTGGCTTCGATGGACATTGCCCTATCGATTAGCGTTGCTCTTTTTCCGAGACTTTTATATTTATCGATTTTGCTCATCAACATACTTTTCATATAGTTGTATATAGGGTATATCCTTTAAATTCTTAGAAAGAATAAAATGACAACTATATAGCTGGCTTCGATGGACATTGCCCTACCGAACAGCGTTGCTCCTTTTTCCGAGACTTTTATATTTATCGATTTTGCTCATCAACATACTTTTCATATAGTTGTATATAGGGTATATCCTTTAAATTCTTAGAAAGAATAAAATGACAACTATATAGCTGGCTTCGATGGACATTGCCCTATCGATTAGCGTTGCTCTTTTTCCGAGACTTTTATATTTATCGATTTTGCTCATCAACATACTTTTCATATAGTTGTATATAGGGTATATCCTTTAAATTCTTAGAAAGAATAAAATGACAACTATATAGCTGGCTTCGATGGACATTGCCCTATCGATTAGCGTTGCTCTTTTTCCGAGACTTTTATATTTATCGATTTTGCTCATCAACATACTTTTCATATAGTTGTATATAGGGTATATCCTTTAAATTCTTAGAAAGAATAAAATGACAACTATATAGCTGGCTTCGATGGACATTGCCCTATCGATTAGCGTTGCTCTTTTTCCGAGACTTTTATATTTATCGATTTTGCTCATCAACATACTTTTCATATAGTTGTATATAGGGTATATCCTTTAAATTCTTAGAAAGAATAAAATGACAACTATATAGCTGGCTTCGATGGACATTGCCCTATCGATTAGCGTTGCTCTTTTTCCGAGACTTTTATATTTATCGATTTTGCTCATCAACATACTTTTCATATAGTTGTATATAGGGTATATCCTTTAAATTCTTAGAAAGAATAAAATGACAACTATATAGCTGGCTTCGATGGACATTGCCCTACCGAACAGCGTTGCTCCTTTTTCCGAGACTTTTATATTTATCGATTTTGCTCATCAACATACTTTTCATATAGTTGTATATAGGGTATATCCTTTAAATTCTTAGAAAGAATAAAATGACAACTATATAGCTGGCTTTGATGGACATTGCCCTATCGATTAGCGTTGCTCTTTTTCCGAGACTTTTATATTTATCGATTTTGCTCATCAACATACTTTTCATATAGTTGTATATAGGGTATATCCTTTAAATTCTTAGAAAGAATAAAATGAAAACTATATAGGTGGCTTCGATGGACATTAGCCTATCGAACAGCGTTTTTCTTTTTCCAAGACTTATATTTATCGATTTTGCTCATCAACATACTTTTCATATAGTTGTATATAGGGTATATCCTTTAAATTCTTAGAAAGAATAAAATGACAACTATATAGCTGGCTTCGATGGACATTAAATCCCATATTAAACCATCCACAATCTGCACCCCTGAAAGACATCTCAACTAGTACATATAACAAATGTCAATGACGTTAAACTGAATGTATTCAAATCCCTTCCGACATTTGATGGGGATATCCCAAAATATCGGGTATGGAGAGAAGATACATCAAGGATAATGGAGAGTATCGAACCACTAAAAAACACCGGTATCTACTCCCAAGCATTACAGATAGTGAAGACAAAAATACAAGGAGCAGCTTAGCTAATCATGGCACTATATTTAATTTCGATGCCATTAGAGCCAGACTAGACTACACATATGCGGACACACGCCCGTTGTATATACTACAAGAGGAAATGAAGAGATGCTACCAAGGAAGGAAACCATTAGAAGAAATCCACGACGAAATAAACAAATGTCTAAGTTTAATTATATCCAAAATATCAATGTCAGTATATGGAAGAGAAGTAATAAATGCAATGACAGAACAAACAAAACAAGATTCTATTCGAGTATTCATAGCAGGAGTAAATAACACATTTGTTCAATATATGCAAAATGCTCCAGTGGATCTAGAATATGCATACACCATTGCCCGCACAATAGAACATGGTAGCAAGCACCAAAATTTGAAACTATCATATGAAAATAGAAATCCACAAAAATTACAAACAAATGAAAATCGATTCCAATGACAACAGTTCCAAACAAATCAAAGGTATCAACCACCACCAAGAGAATTTACACCAAGAAATAACAACCACCAAGAGAATTTACAACGAAATATCCTGTGAAAGAACTGCTCCTATTGCAAAATTACTTACGTCTGCAATTAATTCAAACGGTTTATTAAAGTCTGGTTGGAACAATTGAACTTGGCTTTTCGTAATGCATCTACTATAGTATTGATGTGCTCTATATGTTCTTCTTCTGAGGAAAAGTATATGAGAACTTCATCTATGTATACATCAGCAAATTTCCCAATATATGGCCTGAGGATGTCGCCTACGACATCTTTCTTTTCTCACGATCTTCTTTCTTCAATCTAATTTGATGAAATCCTGATTCTAAATCTAAAGTTGTTAATACCTTAGCTTTCCCTAAATTCTGAATTGTCATATTGACGTCAGGTATCGGATATTTATCAGTAATAGTCTGGGAATTTAATTTTTGGAAATCTACAACCATGCGCCTTTTTGGTCTACCTTTATCATCAGTGCCTTTTTTTGCGAATGTCCATATGGGACTGTTGTAGGGGCTTTTACTTGGCTGAATTACTTCATTATGTAAAAGGTCCTGAATTTCCTTGTTGATAAACTCGTTATCAGAATATGGATATTGTTTAGTCCATATAGGTTCCTCCGACTTTCTCCTAATAGTACCTTCTATAGATGTTGTGTAGGGTAATTTTTCGTTAACGAAATTATTTCCATTCATAATTTCCTCTATTTGATTTCTATACCTTTCATTATTAATGGTATAGTTTATCCTGTGGGTTTTTTCTAGCAAGTGAGTTAATCTCGAAGAATGTCACGTCATAATTAAATAAATGTATAGATTTTTTCCTTTTCACATATGAATATCCATGCAACGTTTTTACTTTAATTGGATTTTCTAATTTAACACTATATCCTATTTTACGCCTGGAGTCTATATAATTATTAGTAGCTCCACAATCTATTAATATATTAGCCCTATTAATCTATTAATATCTTGCCCGTTTTTCTGTCTGTTTTTTGTAAATGTGGTAGACCATCTCTTAGTCTAAAAAAGCTGTTTTGTATTCATCTTCTTCATCGTATTCGCCTTGTATTGAGGTGATGTCATTTTCTTCTACTGTGTTGTTGATTCGTTGTTGCTTGTGCTGATTGAAGTGGTTGTTGGAACCGTTGTATTCTCGTTTAAAAGGTTGTTGTTGACGAAAATGATTGTTGTATCTTTGTTGATCGTTGTTACGTTAAAATTGAGTAGGTTGGCGTACGTTTCTATCTGTACTGTCTACTTCCATCGGTACATCGGCTGTACATTCCGGTACTGTACATTCGGTCGATAACGATTCCTTTCAAAGTGTTACGTTCTTTGTTGATTATGATGGTGACTCATTGGGTGTGGTCGATGACCTGGTGAATCTGTAGATGTTTGTCGTCATGGTATATGTATAATCCAAACGATTTATTATAGAATAAAAAATGTGTTGTGGTTTATTAGGATGTCTGCTGCTGCTTCTTGAATTTTTCCTCGAACTATGGCTAACGCTGTGTAGTATGTTGGTGTATTTTGAAAACTCTTTATTGTTTCCATGTGAGTCCATGCTGCAGATCTCTATGCTCTATATTTCTTTTTGTCACCATCGAAAATGGGTAGGATCTTGAATAGCTCTAAACTAATCTGTGATTCTGTGGCTATTCGGCTGGAACATGCTGTGAGTTGAACAGTTGGTTCAAAGCAAAATTCTCTGTTGGTTGTTAACGCAGTTATTGTCCTTTGGGCTTCTGCTTGAGCTGCTACCAATGAAGCTATTTGTGCTTGGATGGCTGCTAAGTTTTGTATTGACATATTTTTGTTTTTTTATCCTGACGTGAACCTTCTAGTTGCGTCGAAAATCTTCTGTCTTTTGTTCTGAGTCTTTTTTGGTTGAATTCGTGGACTTTTTTGTAATGTCCTGCTCGTTCTTTTAAATCAACTTATTTAAATTGTACAGGATGTCGCAAACTAATTGTTCTACCATATCCTAATGAATTAATTCCGATTTTGCGGGATACGTGGTGCTGATTTTTTGTACACACTGTATTCTTGTCCTTGATTAATTATTCCTTTTTTCTTTCAAGATAATGTTAGTTCAAGGATCAAAAGTGCTGTGTTCACTTAATGGTGTTTGGAACAATTAATTAAATAATTTAACTAATATCCCGGTTGAGCCCCAGTTAAACTTCCTTATCAGAGAAGGAGTAAAAAAAATATATTTTTGTAGCACTCAATGTGCTGTTCTTTATTCTAATATATTCTTAAGATTAAAATACAAAGTGTTACTTAATATCTATTTATGCTATTAACTTTGTTTACTAGCTTCTTACATATATTTTAATCTACTTCAAAACATGTTGTTGACTTAATATTCGTTTAGGTCAGAAATACCTTTATCAGTCAATAATATGTTTTGAGTTTCCTTTGTTTATAAATGTATAATTTTCTTTCTACGAAATAGTTGTTTGTTAAATGTGTCTTATCTGTAATTCCTCTATTGCGACTTCATGTTTATCGATATCGTTCGGAATATTCGGCCGGTTTAATTTATCATCTTTTAAAAATTTAACCAGCGTGATGTTGAATATGCGCTTGAAAAGTTCTGTGGCCGCGTTGCATTGTCCGCCGGATTTAAAGCTCCAGGCAACCATCGCCATTGTTTCTCATCAGAAGAGTCAATTATTTCTGCGATACGATGTCCGACGAATTGCTTGTGGGTCCTGCAGTCAGATTGGATCCACTTGATCACTGTTTTGGAATCTGACCAGAACACAATTTCTCTAGACCTAATATTATGGGAGGCAAGTATCGACTCCTTCAATCTGAGGCCAAGTACTGCAGCCTGAAGCTCAAGACGAGGGATAGAAAGTGGTTTTAAAGGAGCGCACCTTGATTTTCCCGCGATGAAAACGATTGTTACTTCCCCATTGAAGTATATCCTCCAATAGGCGACTGTGGCGTAGGCGACCTCACTAGCATCCGAAAATACGTGCAACTCGACAACAGTTTCCTTACAAAAGAGATTTGGATAATAACACCTTGGAATAGTGATTTGCCTTATATTATACAGGCTCCTATACCACTTGAACCTTGTATAAATTTCATCTGGGATGGCTGAGTTCCAGTCCACTTTGCTTCTCCATAGCTCCTGAAGGAGTATTTTTGATTTTATGACGTTAGCCAGAAGCCCAAAGGGATCAAAAATTGACATAGTCAAGCTTAACACCTGGCTTTTTGTTGGTTTCTGGTCTCCTTTTAAATCTAGTTCTGGAACTCTTGCAAATTTCAAAACAAAACAAAAACAATCTGTAGCTTGGCTCCAATGCATTCCCAAAATTTATTCGGTCCTATCTTCCTTATTGCCAAGATCTGAAAAATTCATATCGTCTTTTACGGCATTACCCTCGTTCATAGCGGCCAAAAATTCACTCAAGTTCGACACAAAACCCCTCAAATCAAAACCAGCTTGCTCATGAATATTGACTACGTCTCTGGAAACACTTATGGCTTCACCTGCCTCGTCAAAACAGTCAACGTAGTCGTCGACATAGTGGTTATCAACAATTGCGCTATAAGCTCTTGGATGAGTGTTTTAGTACGCTTCGGCATTAAAATTTTTTACGAACTAGGCCGAACATGGCGAGCTGGCAGAGCCGAATATCATAACACGCATCGCGTATTCGTCAGGAGGTTTCTCCGACTCACCGTTTCGCCACAAAAAGCGCTGAGCTGTTTGATCCTGTTCGCGGATCCGAACACGGTGAAACATTTCCTTTATATCGGCGCAGACACCTATTTTTCGCTCTCGGAATCGAAACAAAATTCCTAACAATGGCTTTGGCTGATATTTCCCTGGACCCTTCATAAGCCTGGAATTAAGTGACTCACCCTGCACATACGCAGCAGCATCAAAAACGAGTCGCCTTTTATTTTGCTTATTTGCATTTGTCACGACGAAATGAGGTAAGTACCAGGTACGGCTATTTTTCACTGCAGCTGCTTCTGGTGATAGTTTTCCAGCACGATTTAATGACATATTCATCTATTTTTTCAGTGTACCATTCAGCTAATTCTTTGTCTTTTTTCATTTTGGCTTCCATATTGTTTAAGCGTTTTAGTGCAATTGAATAGCTATCCTTTTCTTTAAAATTCTCCCGCTTCCATAAAAGACCCGTTTCGAATCGCAGCCCCTTCTTGATTGTAGTCCTTAAGAGTATTTCCTCAACCCGTTTGTCATCATACGATATTACTGGCTCCAATATTTCCACGCCCATATTTTCTAATGTAAAATACTCCAGTACCTGTTTATGAATTTCCTCTAGTATGTTCGCGTCTATTTGGCATACGGTGGCTTCTGTTGAATCCTCATTTGACCCAAATATTATATTACCTAAACTTGTTCTGTGTAAGGCGAAACACTTGTCCAAGTTCAGTACCTTAGAAGGGCGGACGAGACTTACGTGGGGAAGGCCAATCAACATTTTACGTTGCGCTTCAAAATAATCATCGATATCGAACTCGTTCAAAATTGGAAATCGTTTCCTAAATTCTTCAAGTCCCAAATTCTGAGAAGGTAATTCCAAATTTTTTGTAGTCCATACATTTTTTATATGGAAGCCAGTACTGTTGTTGCCTATACTGCTAATCTCAAGGCCCACTTTATTCGATATCTCATTCGTCTTCCTACCACCTATCCAACCATGGCATAAATTACTTGTGACCCCCTTTAATCCTATTTTATTTGCAACACTGTCCTCCAAAAGAGTTATTTTGGATCCCTCATCAATAAAGGCCACAACCTCAACGGTTCCCTTCGGACCACTTAGCTCCACTGGTAAATATTTATATAATGTTTTTCTATCAAAAGAATCATCTACGATTGTATGAACATAATTATTTTCTTGTTTTTTACCACTGACATCAAATCGCTGCTTGTTTCCAATTCGCTGTATGTAGTGTTGTTACGTTCACGTTCAACTTTTTGTATTTCTGGTTGTTAACTTGACACTTGTTTGTTTGTTTTGGTTTCTTCATGTAATAAACGATTATGATATCTATTACATTTTTTGATAAGCCGCATTGTTGTTTAATTTTGCAATCAAACGAATTGTGACCGGCACGCAAACAGCCAAAGCAAAGACGTTTATTCTTCACAAAACTCTCTCGGTTGTGGCGATTTTTTTAAAGTTTTCACAGTGGTACAATCGATGGTTTTGGTGGCACATAGGACATTTGGTAAGTTGGCTTTCGTTCGTAGTAATTGTGAATGATGGATTACTCTTTTCTTTTTTATTGTGGACAGATTCATTTCTATAAGTGTCGGCCTCAAACAAAAGTGAGATATACGTTGCTGCCTCTTGAAGCCATACACTAAATTCACTGACACTGGGGTATGGACCAAGGTGTGTCATTGAATATTTCGTCCATTCCTCTCTTTTTTGAATTGGCAACTTACTGACGAGCTCGTCCAATAGTGTGGGATTGCAAAGATGGGCTGTTGCATTGGCGTTTATTAAAAATGCTGATAAATTCAATACCATTGTACTGAAATTAACTATTTCGTTTATTCTTTTTTCAGGTAACGCACGAACCTTTGCAATTTGGCTCGGAATCAATATCTGTGGACGACCGTAATGGAACTCTAGTGTGCTGACTACTTGGTTGACACTATCAGGGTGGATTAAAAACGATTCTACTCTTGCCCTGGCGTCTCCTTTCAATGCTTTCTGCAGCCGTATTAAATTCTCCAGGTTCGAATAATTGTAATTGTTTGTAGTCTCTCTAAATGCTACAATAAACATTGGCCACTGTTCAGGGAGACTAGAAAATTGTGGTAAATCATGTAGTTTACGAAGTTGGCGCGTATCGCAGCCGGATTGGAAATCGTTCATATTCACAGGTGCACAAATGGGATTATGAGGCAAGTATGGTGATGATACCGGTGCCGAATGCGATTGGGCTGCCGTATATATTTGTGTTGAACGCTGCTGCAACAAGTCTAGCGAAGTAGGCGCGAAATTTGAAGAGGTTGTACGAGTTAAATGTGCGGCACTGTAGGAAGCAGTGGCCGCTGGCATAAATGTTTGCGGTAACGAACATTGAAAGTATGTCCTTGGCAAATATGTTTGCGTGGTACTAAAGGGCAAAGGGGTTGTTGTTGGGGCAAATGATTGCGCAGAATTTAAGGGCAAGGAAGTTTTATAGGGCAAATTTGTTTGGCATGGTTTATAGTACTCACGTGTATCGGCTGTATAGCTCTGTAAATTTGACACTGGCAGCGTAGGGTTCTTTTCCGGCATATCCTTATATGATGTCATGGCAGCACAATATGTTGATGTATTTGGCGATGTCAAAGCTGGCAAATGGCAGTCTGTTGGCGGCTTGGCTGGCTCCGGTGGAGTGTTGGCAATCTCCCGTAGCTTCATCTTTAACGACAATATCTCGTTTTTTAAGTCTTCTACTGAGAATTCCTCAGCATCAATGATAGTCTTGTCGCAGTCACTTTCGCCGGAGGCATCAGGCGTAATTTCGTCCTTTTCCGTTGACATCTTTTTATTGGACAGGCGTTTACTACGACGTGGCATTTATCCTTCCAAGAATATTATAATAAAAATTTTGTTGCGGCGCAACTAGAGCGTTGACTAAAAAAATAATAAAACTTCGGCGTCGGTGTAATTTTTAATTGAGCCTTTTATTATTTGAACAAAAAATAAATTATTTGCATCAAACAATACAATTTCCAAATACAAGTTTCTTACAAAAAGAATCTACTTATAATATTCTGTCCTTGCTCACGGCTTTGTCATAAATTCAAGAAAAGTGTTCGTTAAGTACAAGCGGTTACCGATAGAAACACTCGATACCGAGTGAATCCGAGGCAGAATAGGTCGTGTCTACATTGACAGTCAGAAAATGTACAAATAAATAAAGTTCAACTCTGGTCGTAATCGACCGTTAAATAATACTTCTAAAATATAAATATCAGTTCGTAACACCTTTATTTAGAATTTATTGTGATAGTGCGTAAATAAAACGGGCAAGTATATAAAACTAAAATCACCCAACACATTAGAATCGAACAATAAAACAAAACCATGTTGCGCGAACACATGTAACAAAAGACCCCGTTTGATAAACAATGGAAAAGAAACCACAAATGCATAAGGTAAAAAGTCAAACACACATACAATCCAACATAATCGTTAACCAAAAACATAACAAACCAACGAGCAAGAGAACACAACTACCATATAACGAGAGGAAAACACAACATAAACCCAACGAACACAAAACACAACAACCGAACAGCCAACCAACGAATCAAGAAAATGAAACAACAGTCGCAGCAAAATATGCAAGACATGAGTAAAATAATTGAAATGTAACACAGATCTTTTTTTTTTTTTTTTTGTTTGAACCAAATCATGTATTATTGTAGAAAAAATAGGAACTAGAATTTTATGAACTTAAATAAGCAACTAACTACACGTATACATATTTGAAAATCAAAGCAAGTAGATTTATATAAGCTTTTCTCATTTACACTCGCTTACATAAAAATAGTTACACCTAAGCATCATTATACGAAAAAATAAATTTCACGTATACCTGTTAATATTTTTATACAGATTATAGATTTATATCCTAGGCATAAGATCAATATACCTGCACGTATAAGCAAGATTTGAATATGAGTAAAATGGTTTAGATCTCGTTTTTATTACAATTATAGATTACACTCCGCAACTACTCCCAAATGACTTATACTTCAAATATTGGCTATACATACATACATGTATACAAAAAGGCACTTTATTTCGCCTACATTGAATTAGTTTAAGAAAATATTCTTTTTATAAAGCAAAACAATTTTTGTAAAATAAAACATTTTTTTAAACCAATAAAACTTTGAATTGAAATGAAATGGTAAACATTTTGTTGGAGGTATGCTGGACGGCGACGTGTGTAGGGTAAAGGTGAGTATTTGTTAGAACAGATAGTGACATTTTTTTCTGTCGAAGTGTCTGACGTTTTATTCGTGGGTTGGATGGATTTCACCTGACATGGCTGACAGCTTGCCATGTATCGTATGTCCATTTGCCGAACTTTTTCACACTACCGGTAATTCGAAGGCATGGGCAGTGTGTATATGTATGCTTACGTGCGAGTTAACGCACGATATACTTTACACAGATAAAACGTACAACCAAAAAAAAATAATAAACAAACAACTTCATAGACAAAGAAAATTAGAGACAAGACACATTTAAGAAAAGAAAATTAGAGATAAGAAACATTTAAGAAATGAAAATTAGAGATAAGACGCATTTAACAAACAACTATTTCGTAGAAAGAAAATTATACATTTATAAACAAAGGAAACTCAAAACATATTATTGACTGATAAAGGTATTTCTGACCTAAACGAATATTAAGTCAACAACATTTTTTGAAGTAGATTAAAATATATGTAAGAAGCTAGTAAACAAAGTTACTAGCATAAATAGATATTAAGTAACACTTTGTATTTTAGTTTTAAGAATATTTTAGAATAAAGAACAGCACATTGAGTGCTACAAAAATATATTTTTTTACTCCTCTGATAAGGAAGTTGGTAGTCACAAGCGCTTCTTATACACCATAGAACAGTATGTTTGGGCATGTTTTTGCTAATGACTACCTTAAAAGCGAATGCAGTACTAAGTAACCATATACTTAGCATTTTCACAGCTCCAACGAAATAACAAAGAAAATGGCTGTAAATGGTTTTTACAACATTTATTTCGTTTTAAATGGCATATACATCATGTTTAACGAATGAATAGTTTAAAAATAATTGTTTGCTTATTATTTTATATTAGTTTATTTCAGACGTTCCCTTTTCAAGTAATTTTTTCACAAATTGTATACTTTTTGTTTTCTTACTTTTGTTTGTTTACCTTTTGAATCATATGCTTTTTGTTTTTACTAAATTTTACTACAAGAAATTTCTGCAGTAAAAAATAATAAATTCTCAGCCAAGAACTGTCACTTTACGCTCTCAATTTGTGTTCTCATTTACTGTAACTTGAGTAAACGAACGCAATTTCGTAAAATGCAGTAAAAATTTGTAAACACTTTTGGGTACTCGAACACACTAAATAAATTTGAATGAGAACAATAAATTTTCCAATAAAATTGTACAATAAACTCTGACACAAAATTGGGAAATAGTACTTAAGAATTTATAAGTGGAACAACAGAATGTAGTAATAAGCAGTTTTCTATTGAATTATGATTTTTTATTTATGTTTAAAAATTTCTTTTAGTAAAGCCAGTTATATTCCTTGATTCAATAAAGTAAGACATACAGAAAAAACAAAACTATTGTTTTTTTTAATTTACAATTACACATTCAAAACTATTAACCGCGGCTGCTTGGGGACAAGAAGAATTCGCAGTGCGGCCAATCTCTCCTTGTCACTCGACTAGTGCTGGCAAATTCACCTACTTTTCATTACTCAATAATATTCAATACTAGAAGGATAAATGAACATAAGAATGATATTATCAAAAAGAAAGAGACAACAGCATTATCACAACACATACTGAAAACTGGACATATACCAGACTTTGAAAATATCAAAATATTAGATAGGGAAAACAAAGGAAGAAAAAGGTACACGATAGAAAGTTTACGGATACAACAAAACATAAACAAAACCATGAACTTAAAAGAAGACACAGACAATATAAGTACGAGTAACAGAGTAGCTTTATAGAAGTAATTATTTAAGCTTTTGTTTTGTTTTTTAAAGTTAATGTAATTAATTTTTAACTTAAAATTGTAAGTACATATAACATACTATTTGGTGAAAAAATTTTAATTATTTAAGTTTTAATTTTTAAATAGACAACACCCTTGAAAAAGTCAACATAAAATTGACGAAACGTTGGGTAAATATGTAATAAAAGTTTTTTATTGACATAGAACGAGTTAGGCCAAAATCAGCTAAAGACTTATAGTCAACAACACTTCTAAAATCGCAGAGTGGCCAAATATTAACATTAATAAAATATTCCTAACTTTTCATTTGGGTACTCAATACTACTCGATACTATTAACGGATTTTTTGAATTTGTAACGCAGTTTTTATCTGCAAATTGAAGTAGTTTCTTAAAAAATTAAAAATAGATCTCCAACTATTATTGGTTTTGTATGTCTTTTATTATTATATAAAAATAAATGTAAAGCTGAATTTTAATTTAACGTTAACAACAACTTAAGAAATAATTTAATTGTTTTCAAAAAAAAATATTATTTAGTTTTGATATGATTAAAGAATCTTACACCTAGTTGTCTTTTTATATAGTGATGTATTTTTATCCACTCAACTTACTTAAAAATACATCTGTGAAAGTATCGAGTATCAACTTTTGGGAATTGAGTAGCCAAAAAAGGAAATACTCGGTACCCACTTCTTAATAATTTGCCAACACTAGCTTTTTGTGTTGTGTGGTAACAAAATTTAATTAAATTAAAATTAAAAAAAACCGTATATCCTCTTGAATATGTGAACTTTAAACATATGAAGCTGATTGAAAGTCCGTCCGTATTCATTGTGTCAACCTCCTCCGCTAATACTTTAATGTCAGTTGAAAAAAGCAACGTATAACGCACAGATTAGTAACACAGCTTAATACCAGAGGTGACACGAACAGCATGCTATTGCTGGGTCTGTCGCACAGGATCTAGTAAACAAAGAATTTTTCATGTTTTGTTGTGGTTTTGTATTCTTATTCATTTCTGGCTCACAAAAAAGAGTTTTTTTATTTTTTTTAAGAGAAGTAACACTCAGGCAATTAGTATGCCTACCAACCCGTAAGTGTTATTATTAGGTATCAGATCAGATTATCAGGTATCAGATCAGATTATTAGGTATCAGATCAGGTTATTGGGTATCCTATTAGGTTATCAGGTATAGTAAATATTTTAATAGATATGTAGGTGTATTGTGTGTTCAAAGTCAGATTATATACTAAAGTTTTTCTTTTATGTAGAGTAATTTATATTGTTATAAAATAGTCAAATAATTTTCTATAGCGACCATTGTTTAACTCGTTATCTTTGCTTATCATCAGAAATCCATATTTTTCCTTCCAACATTCTCTACAAATTTCATGAAATTGTTCAAAGTTCATGTCGCCGGCAACATGATCACTATAAACATGCTTCATATTTCTGTCATCTTGTTTAAACATTATAATTACATTCGCGTTGTCTCTTATCAAATGCTAGGGAATTCTGGTATAAGTTTGACACAAGTAGAATGAATCCACATCCTTGTCGTCCCATACAACATCATCAAATATTATAATTGAATTAGTTTTAGCTTCGTTAGGGGTAATAACTGATTCATTGTTGGCAAATGTGTAATATCCCATACCTTTAATTGGTGAAATTAATCTCTTCAAGTATTCATATTTCGGCTGATATAAGGATTTTGAGTATAAATAGATGTTTTCAAATTTTAGTCCGTTAGGACTTTCTAGTAACCCAATCATAACATTAGTCTTTCCACAATTTGTTGTTCCTACTATTAGAGCTCGGATAGAATTTGGTAAGAGTGAGCTGTGTTTTATTTTTGAAGTGATGTTCGATGAATCATCAATATTACGAACCAAAATATTTTTATGTTGTTTCACTAACCGCATTTTTGTAACTAAATGTAATTTATGTTTGTTACCTTTTATTATAGAAAAAAAATTAAATAATTAAGATGGTTATACATTACAACAAGTCGTTTAGTCATAAAAACACCTTCGTTGGAGCGGGTATAGTAGATAAAATAATAAATAATCTTCCTGTTGAACTTCATCTTCCTGGATATCAGTACTGTGGGCCTGGAACTAAACTACAAAATCGTTTAAATCGGGGTGATAAAGGAATTAATTTACTGGACTCTGCCTGCAAAAACCACGATATAACTTATTCTAAAAATAAGGATTTAAGTATTAGACATCAGGCAGATAAAATTCTTGAAAATTCAGCCTGGGATCGAGTTTTATCAAAAGATAGCAGTCTTGCAGAAAAATCATTTGCATATATGGTTACTAACACAATGAAAGCCAAAACGAAGTTCGGTATGGGTGTGGGAAAAAAGAAAAATTAAAAGAAAACCAAATTAAATGGTAAAAAATTGTTCACTTCATCAATTAGAGCTGCAACAAAAATACTAAAGAAACATAAACCTTTAGACATTAACTCTGCCATTACAATCGCACCTAAAACTATCAATAAATCACTAAAAGGAAGAAAATCACATGTTATAATACCACGCATAAAAGTGTTCCAAAAATTTGTGGTTTTTTACCCCTAATACCGATTCTAACTGCTCTGGGTGCAATTGGCAGTCTAGCCACTGGAGGTGCCGCTATAGCTAAGGCTGTAAATGCAACAAAGAATGCAAAAATCAACTTGATGAAGCAACTAGACATAATAAAGCGATGGAATCTATAGCAGTTGGAAAAGGACTTTACCTAAAACCATATAAAAAGGGATATGGTTTAGTTTATAAAGAACAGACAAAAAACTCTTAAGAATGCTACCCAACAGACCACTATCAGATGTTGACCTAATATATTTTTCTATAAATATTCCTTATTTTAGAGGAGTATTCATGTTGGACTCACTACTAAAACGATCAAAGAAAATTGAGTGTGGAATAATCAATTTAGATTTATCAACAGGTCCTGGTACACACTGGGTAGCATATTATAAGAATATCGATGAAAAAGAGTATTTCGACAGTTTTGGAAACTTACAACCTCCTTCGGAAGTAGTCAAATATCTTGGTACAACTATAATCAACATCAGAATTTTAATACATTTATCTGTGGTCATTTATGTCTTAAATTTCTTTATGAAATAACACAGAAAGATTAAATAAAAACACATAACAATCTATATTTTACAAAACTCTTTAATGGCTTTTTTATTTTTTATTTATAATTTACTAAACAGAATTAATTTATTTTAATGCCAAACGGGATATTGGCTATTTTGAATTAAAAATTCATCCATCTCACTCTCAAGAATTAGGCCGCACTTTCCTTCTCTGCATAGTTGAAATGATCCACTCGAGAGATCCTTAATTTCTTCATCTGTTAAACTATTATATTTTTTGGGGAGAAACATTATGTTGTTTTCCAACTCAACTTTTAGTGTTGGTCCATATTTTGTTGTTATCCGTGATATATTTTGAATAGGATATTTATCTGTTATATCCAGATCCTTAATGTGAATTAAGGATTTACTCTTCAGGGAATTAAATTTTGTTTTTAGATTTTTCACGGAGTTCATTTTTGATTGAGATCTTGTCACTTTGAATATTTAATTGTAATTGAACTTAAAAGTAGCTCCGATACTTCCAAGAAAATATTTATGGTGAAATAGGGAATAAGTGGGGGATAGTGATACGGTGAAGGGGATAGAGAGAGATAATAATATAAAATTGGTATAAGAGGGAGAAGGAAATAATACATAATTTTAGATACTTTTTGGTTAAATATTCAGGAAAAACTCATCAGTATCGACAATTCCTTTGAAAAAGTAAGCAGAAACAAAATTAATACGGATAATAATAAAATGAGTCAAATAAGAAGGAGTCTAAATAAATTCATAACAGATTTTGCTAGCTTCAGACTATACGACCATTGGGAAATGATCAAATTTTTCCAAAATATGCTCGACGAAAATGAGGAATATGATGTAATGGAAGATGAAGACAACACAGGACATTTTAAATGCTGTCCGTGGTATGATCCGAAATGTGAGGAAGGACCTGACACTTGTAGATGTTCTATATACTTTCTACGGAAAGCAATATTAGAAAATTTAATAGTCTCATACTATGAAATGTTTCAAACTTTATAATCAAAATTAAGAAAAATTAATAAATAAAATAAAATTGTATTATTAATATAAAATATTCTCTGTCTTGTATTATTTTTCGAAAAGATAATTAGGAATCATATATTTCTGAAGAAATCAGTAGAGATTTGTGTTTGGGTTATTATATCATAACTTATCAGATCTTTTAAATTTTCTAGTTTTTTTTTTATTTTAAAAGAGAAGTAACACTCAGGCAATTAGTATGCCTACCAACCCGTAGGTGTGTTACCTTCTTTGGGAAAGGGATAGTGAGAGAGGACAGATGGTGAAAGAGAGAAAGCTTAATTTTTGCAACTCTGATATTGCGCGCTGTGTTAGTTTTTAGATCAGTGTTGCAGCGCCTCTGATGTGAAGTAGGAGCATTAAATGTGTTTTTAAGCTGTTGTAGCCATTTTATTGATTATTTTACTTCGCCAGCGATTTTGCTACAATACCGACGAAGGAGGCTGCTGTGATGTCCGCTAGCATACACCAGTATCAATTGCTGCCAGTACTGTTCAGTGACCTTCATCACTTAAACACTCCGACAACAACAAACTACTTCAGCCAACAGTTGCAAGTTAAGCAGTAAAAAAGCAAATGGTAATAGGTATAACATTAAAAATAAAATAATTATTCATGATCTATAGAAGTAAATTGCATTCCAATAATAATTTCTTACTTGGAAAATGCTTTAATTTTGTTTTGTTTATTTTCCCTTATTCTTACATTATATTGCTATCTCTTTTTAACAGCAACTAGTGGCACAAAAAAGCTGATTTGCACCAATACATAACCTCAAATTTACATCTCTGATTACCCTGTGTTAGTAATCGGTGTTATAACGTACGACGGAATCTATCTGCCACGACCTTGACTTACACGTCGAGCGGTTACTAGCCGACTCATAGCCGCCACCGCAGAGTTTTTAATTGCTTCAGCCGTTGCAGAAGCAAGCGGCTTATGTCGGCTTAAAATGTCATCCGGCGCACTGTGGCGCCTTTTCCCAAAATCCGTGGCAAAAATACAAAATTTGATGACAAAATTTTGTAAAATTAATGAACACATCGTATAAAGAGCTTCAAAAACGTTTTTCTTAATTGGATAAAAATTTTAGCTGGTGGAGCTCTTTAAAGTCGTCAATATTTTAGAAATCAAAAAAAAGATGATATAAAAAAATAGGATAGAAGTGTCATAAAAATTGCAGTTTGATCATTACTTTTTTGATATTTTTTTTAAAGGTATGTTTATTTTTTATTAAAAAAAGGTAACAAAACTTTCATTTTCGACAGTTGCCGTTTTGCAGACACCCTATATTTAGGTAATTTTTACAAATAAAATAAGGTATATTTAAAAGTGGCCAAAAATGGTCCCGCCCATATTTTCTGATCATATTTGCTACATAATACTTTAAATAATTTAACTAACTATCCACAAAAAATGACAGGTTTTCTTGAAATATGAAGAAAGTTGTTAAAATCTCATGGCGAAAACGAGAATAATTTTTTCCCATTTTTA
This sequence comes from Gymnocheta viridis, assembly GCA_956483585.1. Lineage (NCBI taxonomy): Eukaryota > Metazoa > Arthropoda > Insecta > Diptera > Tachinidae > Gymnocheta > Gymnocheta viridis. Next base: position 59,979,722 of record OY101442.1, on the reverse strand, counting down.
AAGTATGTAACAAAGATGTATTCAGAATGTGAAAAGAAATAAATAATAAAAGAGACTCTCCAAAATTGTTTTCACTGCAGCACTTACTTGTTACATATTTTTATTGCTTCTCCTTAATACGGGATTTACTGCATGACTTTTTCCCTTGTATTTTTCTTTAATTCTCTTTTATATGCAGGTAGTTTTAAAACTTTTTTTATACTGAGTAAAAAAACAACTGCAGTTGTATAATCCAGTTAATTGAGGTCTGGATTTCTATTTCGCGAATCAGGTACTTTGAACCTTTTTTATTTCTGGGTATAAATTAAACCGCAAATGTGTAATGCCGCCAGTTAAATTTTTACTTTGTAGAAGTAGTAATCAGTACCAGAACTTATACAATTTTACTTTAAAGTGCGATAATGTAATTTCAAAATTCGGAATTGTCCGAGTTATTCAGAAACTCATATAATAAAAATGTATTTAAATTGACTATTGTGGAAAAATTACACGGTTTACCAGAATACCACGAAAAGGATGTTAAAATTCACTTCGTTTACTAGAAAATTAATAAAAAATGGCTTGCCTTAAACAGTACGACAAAAACCTTTATGGAAAATAACTCAGACTGGCTAAATGGAGTAACAACTTTTGAAAACATCGAAGAACCGCATATATCTTTTGACAGAAGAAGAGGAAGACCTGCAAAAACTATAAACAAGTGTTCGGAGTACACAAAAAAAAAACGTAAACTTCAAGATACCACAAAAGATATAACTAACTCGCATCTTTCAGAAACATTATGTCGTAAATATGTAAAGCTTGCAAGCTCAGATTGACTGCTATACCCACACAGTATAGCATAGAAGAAGCCTTAGTGTTGGACTTGGGATTGTCAAAGGAAAAATATTCTATTTTACGAAGCTCTTTAAAGAACCATAATGTGAATATTCTTCCTGGATAAAAAAAGATTACATCTGCTAAAAAAGAAGCAGCGCCATATAATGTTAACCAGAAAGGCTTAATATATCATACAGCCAAACGCCTTATTCAAAGTTTGCCTGAAAAGGAAGCAGTATTACTTGCAGATAGGCTTACATTGATAAATAAGTGGGGATGTGATGGATCATCCGGTCAAAGTGCTTACAAACAAACAATATCGACAAATGACACAACTATTACAGATGCAAATATGTTTATGGCTTCTGTAATTCCTTTATGGTTGAGAAGTAAAATCTCTGAGCAGTGGGAAAATTCTCGCCCATCATCAGTTCATTTTTGCCGTCCGATATTTCAAAAATATGCAAAGTAGTCTTCAGTAATAATCAAATCTACAGTAAACGATATATAAAATCAAATGTCTTAACTACAGCCTTCTGTTTTTGAAATGAAGAATGGAACAACTGTTTTCATTGATTATGAATTTTGTCTGACAATGCTTGATGGCAAAGTCTTAAATGTAATAGCAGATACTTCGTCAACTTTGAAGTGTGCGATTTGCAAAAAGTCCCAAAATGACTTAAACAGATTTTTATGATTCAAGTGATGAGCAAAACTATGAATATGGAATTTCTCCGTTATATGCCACAATTAGATGCATGGAGTAGCGTATACAATTCCGCGAGAAGGGGAATGCTTTGGTAAGAACGCAACACCAAAAAAATTATATGCTTGGAAAAAAATTATAAAAAATGAATTTCTTAAGAAGCTTAGACTGACAATAGCCTGCCCAAAGCGGGGATATGGATATACCAACGATGGTAATATGTACAGAGCATTTTTTTTAATGATGAGGTAACAGCCCATATTGCTGGGGCCGACAATCATATTATTAAAAGGTTTGCAGTTATTCTAAATGTTATAAGCTCTAGAGAAATGGTAAATGGCCCAAAGTTTCATGATTATGCATCGATTGGCTCAAATATGCCCTGAGAAGAAACTTACTCCTACGGTCCCTAACATTTTGGATCATGGTAAAATTTTAATTGCATATCAATGCTTACCAATTGAAGAGTTATGAGAAGAAGCCCAGGAATGCAAAAACAAAAACTACAAACACTTCATATACACGAATACTTGCAAAATTTCACGGATTAGACAGAATGAGGACCTATTCAGCATGTTGGCGGCCTCTGGAGGAACATAATTATAGCTCCGATATGTTAAGTCTATTAGATGTCGCTCACAATATTAATGACTATTTTATAGAAAACTAACGAACAAAAAAAATCATGATACTTCGAAAAAAATATGCTAAATAATTTAATATCATAATATATATTATATAGCATTAATATTAAACTGTTTCACAAATGTGTATCTGTAGTATAAATAAAAGATATAATAACATCTTATATTAGAGTGGTATTTTATTCTAGACTTCCATATGAGAATATCGTTTCAAGCACAAGAAGTTGCGTTTTAAATTTTAAAAATATCATTATTTCAAAAGACATGATTATTGCGACAAAAAGATCAGAAGGTGTCACCGTACCCAATGCCTATCATCATGCGGGAGCACTTATTTTTAAGCTACAGGATTCAAAATTCAAGTGATTTTTAACCATTAGAAATATCTTGGTAATTTAAAAAATTATGATTTTTGCAATAAAAAAACCACTGTGCATACTGCCTCTGTGAGCCTGCGGCCATGAAGGTTACTTATCGTTAATCGGAAGGGGTTAACTTTTGAAATCAGATATAAGAAAGTTTTTCTAATTGCAATCACTTTTGTGAGAAAAAGATAGCAAGCATATGCAACATATGTAATTTATTTTGTCGTGGTTGATACATTTGAGTTAATATGGCAACAAGGCAGATCAGCAAGGTAGTAGCGATATCAAAGCTGATTAAATAGACTTGATATCAATTGTGTTGACAATATACTCATAGCAACATGCAAAACACCACAACTTTCACGTGTGCTAAAAGTGCCACCCGATGTTGTGACGACTACAATCTTTTTCAAAAATCCTTCTTTTTTGTAGTTTGTAGCAACAGTCCACTGCATATTTGTCTCCCATATGAGTGGGAGAATAATTTTGATTAGGTAAACTCATGCGAGTAGCAGCACGTCAGCTGACTCAACTAAAACGTCCAGCTTCTTACAAAAAGCGTTTATATGTTTTTTCGGGTGTAGCTTGACAACTCCAACATGAGAAAGGTAAACCTCATTGTGCTGGGGGTGTGCTCATCAGTGCGAAATGCAGATGACACAGATTCTCATTCACAATAATGCAAGTTCACGTTAAAAGAACTCGGGGCTGCCGGACTGTAGTAAGTAGTTAAGACAGGGCTGCTAACGGGGACGACGAGTAATTCGGTCGAAACGAACAGAATCCATTTCCTTTTGTAAGTCACACGTGTAAAGATCACCTGAATCATAAAACCGGGATTAAATGTAAAAGGGATAATTAAATGCCTTCAATAACCCCGATAGACAGAGTGAAATTAAAAGCGATAAGAATTCTCGGCCGCCTTGGTTCTCGCGAGTAAAACTCACGCTGATCCAGGAAGAAATACCGATTTTTACTGAATGAACACACAGAATTGTAAGTATTTTCAATTAACGCTAATATTTTCCTGGCAGGAGAACGACTATATAAGGCAAAAGATTTCGTCAATATTAATATCTGACCAAAAAATTTCTTGTTCTTCAAGACCTCCCCGACCCGACTGTTCGTATAACAGCCCTAATTTCAACAACGAATGGAAACTTCGTATAATCGCGAGGCTTCTCCTATTGTCGCTCGTGTGGCATCCACATAACTCAGTCTAAGAATCACCCGCAGTGCTTCAGTATAAGTTCCCCAAAATTTGGAGAGTATTGCAAAGCGATATTTAAGGAGGTAAATCTGTGTCGCATTTCCTTTATTTTCCGTTTCACGTAAATTACGAATAGCCAAGGAAAGTGCCATTAGTCATTTTTACACTAACCAACGGATAAATAACAAAAGAAAAAAACAAAAACGCGTCTTTCGATTGCATGCTATATACATATATTTACACTTAAGTAGATACATACCGTTTCCCGGTAAAAACAAAAAGAAATTAGAATACATACATATATATACGTAACGTAACTATATATTGAGCAACCATAGGACATAATACAAAAACCGTAATTAGAAACGTGTCCATGTGACCAGTAGAGCGGTGAAGAAAAAAAAAGAATTAATTTGTAAAAAAAGAGAAAGGAAAAGTATAAGATACAAAATCAATTAATGTAATTTACAAAAACATACAGAAAAAAAATACATTATAAGAAACTAACAGGAAATTTATGTTGTTTCGAAATAATAAAGAATTGAAATTGGCCAATTCTACTATTTTACGTCGTTATAAAATTATCAGAAATTAAACAAATTTGTTGAATATCGAATTAAAAAAAACAGCAAGTGACCTTGCATTCTTCCATGTAGCGTTACGGTTAGCCGAAAATAAAAATGATTAACTGATCTATTTGAATAATTTTTCTTGCTACGTTTGCAAACGTTTTTCTATTATTAATCCTTCTTATTTTCGGCACCACGCAAAAATAGAAATAAACACTATATAAGTATATCAAAACATTAATTATAGCTATTACTGTTACACTATATTAACTGTCCTTATAAGTAAATAAAACACTGATTATATAAGTAGCTAAAAAACAAATAAAAGATAAATATATGCATATAATCTAAAATGTCATACAGTCGAGTATAAATTAACAAAATGTGGTAGAATATTAAACTTAAGGTTGAAATGTGGCTGGGGAAAAGAATGGGGCTATAGTTAGTGCGGCATGGGACATTATTCACAAACGCAAAAAAAACCCATCCGACACGAATAATGTCACGGATGATTGTAACATGTCATAAGGGGAGGGCTGCCTGGGTTGGATAATAACATCATGTCCTTTTTAGCTCGGATTCCATTACGTCCAGAATGATGGGTATTCGATCATCAGCAGTCCGTCATTAATTTGACGGGCGATACCAGTTTCAGCTTCACTGCGATTTTTTTTCAACATTTTATTTTGTAGTACATCTCTTTTTGGCACGAACTTTTGATTGTGAAAACCTGACGGAAAAGATGCCCCCCCATCCAGCGAGCTATAGCCGCAGCGACCACCAGCGTGCCATTTCCGTGCCAGAACACGGGTTTATCACAATATTTTAAAGTTTTGACAATTAGCCGACGTGACGTCGATGTTGGCAATTGTAATAACTTCAAAATTCTTTAAACAGAGCGTCCCGTTAGCAACAGGTTACGTATTTGCAGTACATTCAGAGTAAATTTATTTCTTAAAATACATTAGCTGCGTTATAGTACTTTTGCAGTAAAATGCGGTCATTTCTGAGTAAACTAAAAAATTTACTCTCAAAAAAAGCTGTTCCCATAAAGTATGCGAACGGAAAATTAAAAAAAAATAGTAAGATTAAGGAAACAGCTGCTTGCAAGTAAATATATTGTTGAAATATACAGGTAGTGATGTTAAAGTAAGAAAACAAAAACAATTGGTTGATTATTGAGTTCTTGTTACTATTTTGATATTGTTTAAACTTTTCATTTGCTTTAATGAAAGTTTAAAATATCTTTATTGCTTTAAAAGTTATGATGTTTGTAATGAAAACAGTCAAAAGCCGACTCTGTGCACAGTGCTGCGGCTAAGCTATGGCGTGCAAGAAATGTACATAAAACACTGAGGAGTCTTCTTTCAAATGTTTTTTAAAAATTTTAAATATCTTTATTAAGGCAGAATTAGTTTGTACGTTCTGTTCTGTTACGAATCAGCTGTTTTGTTTCTGTTCTATTCTGTAGAAATTAGAATAGAACGTTAAGTGACAGCCAAGAGTTTGTTTGTATTAGTTTTTTGTGGAATGAAATATTACAAATTTAATACAATTTAGCCAAACTTTCGGTTAAAGTTATGGTTATTTTTTAATCGAAGATGGTGAAAACGGGAGTAAAACTTATGATTTTTGCAACGAAAAAACTTAAAAGGCCCCACTGTGTGGCGTTACCTTGTTGCATTTGCATTAAAACCAAATCAGAAAAAGATAGCAAGCATGTAATTTATTTTGTCGTGGTTGATATTTATTTATTTATTATTGCATATTCTACTAAGTAAATTTACAGAATATGGTTTCACAAAAATGGCGCCGGTAACTATACCATATGTCCATGATGTTATTAACAGTTTTTGACTGACTATACACGACCTATGCCTTCACATAGGAAGCATCAACGTGGTTGTCAGCAAAATTCCACAAAAGAACCGCAAGACTATACGATTATCCGTGGCAAATCAGTCAACCAGTGCCAGCGAGACGGAAAACTCTCCATGACCAAACAACACACGCAAGCCTGACCGCACCTAAGAAATAATTTCGATGACGCGAGAGCTGTGCTTCAGCCCAGAGCTGCTTAACGACTGTCGTGGTTGATATATTTGAGTTAATATGGCAACAAGGCTGTTCAACAAGGTAGTAGCGATATCACAGCTGGAAAACTAAACTAGATGTCAATTGTGTTGACAATATACTGTACTGTGTCGACACCGGGATGTAAAATTATAACAGTGGCAACTTCTTTTCGACAAATATATCAAACCTGACAAGTGTCATGAACTATGACAGGTGAACTTGGTTGAGGTAGGTCAAATTTTTGTTGACATAAAAGGGCAAATGGCATACTTCCGGTCTTTTCAATTTTGGACGGCGTAGACAGAGGTTGCAGCAGGAAAAACATCCGCAAACAACAGAACTGTTGAGAGAAAGGAGGAGAGTTGGCAGCAAAGAAAAACCAGGTAAGAGACACATGTTAATCGGTATATCACAGAGTAAAAATAATATAATCGTCCATCCAGCGGCAAATTCCGCCAAATTCGAGGGCAATATTTGCTTTGGCCAGGAGCACACACATGCCTGGGTATAGCGCTAGCGATAAGACAGACCGCTACCATCGCAAATAGAGAAGCGCAGCAAAACCCCGTCCGTGTGCCTAAACGCCGACCAAAAGGTCAAAATTGGAAAAGCCGAAGCAGGCGTTGGCACAAAAGGCAGGCCAGTAAACATCCAGTACGGCCATAGCAGATAGCTAGTGTCTCGTCACGGTTGTTGCACGGATTGCACAGAAAGTAATTATAGTTTGGTTGGATGAGTGAAAAAAAATCATTGTGTGGTAGTTGGTTGTCGTAACAGTTTTTGTCTAACAATAAAATTAAGATAATCTAGTGAAAAATTACCATAAATCGAAGAAGTTGCAAATTTACTCAAGAACGCGTTCTTGCATAAATTATGGAATTCAGCGTTTAAAACCACCTGTATCAAGAACGTTTTTATAACAGAAAGATCATAAAAAAGACACCAACAGCAAACATCCCAAACAAAAGTAATAAACCTCCAACTCCTCCAACTTTGATATTCGAAAAGAGGAATTAATGAAAATAAATCTATATTAAACTTTCAAAAAATATAGTTAAATCAAGTAGAAAAAAAAAATAAAACCAACAGCAACAGCAACCAAATAAATGCAACAAAGTGCCAACACCATAGCCGATGAAAATAACATTCTACCCTTGGAACATCTATAACACCAGCAAAAGTAAAATTCTCCAAAAGCGGTCACAAACGAAGAAAAGGAGAAAGAAAAAACAGCAAACAACAACATCCCGCATCAGGACCAAGTAGCTGAAACCGATAGTGACAGACAGCAGAGATCTCATCAGGCCTCGACAAGACAAGAGCGAATCTTCAGACAGACACCATCATCTATCTACACAGCGCCTTAGAAGGATAAAAGATAAGTAACGTTTTTTTATATTAATACCTCGGTGATTTCGCGAAAACTTTCGGCTTTAAATACATAAAAATTTTGTCATATATATCATTTTTTTATCAAGTTTTTAAGAAGTTTTTTTTAACGTTTTTCCGTCCTATAAAAAAACAAGAAAAGACAAGAAACAGAATTCTTTAGCGTTGTCCGTTAAATTATTTACCGTTATTGCTTACATCATTGTCTAAGATATAGTGAGTTGATCGTTTCGCGCCAAATATTGTGGTAGTGTCTATATTTATGTGCCCAAAAGCAAATAATGTCATGCTTAGTGAAAATACAGTAAAAGACAAAAATTAACGGCCTTAAATTTTTTTACTTCCTACAAGTATTTGTGCGAAAGGTTCAATGTAATACTTAAACAATGCTAAATAAAAGTCGGTGTCGATAAATTCTGACAATCCCCTACTAAATCGAGACATAGCGAGCACATAGTATAAGCACAACTAAGCGAAACCTGTTAGATTAAATTTTTGTTGACTAACCCGTAAATCCATTAAAAAATTTGTACTATTAAACAAGTAGAAAAATTCTCAAGAACGTTTATACATTACTGAAAGCAAAACAGTACAACGCAAAAGTGTTCTCGCGGGTCAGAAAAATTTTTAGAGATTGTGTAATTGTACAAATTTATGGATGCATTTAAAATAAATCAAATTATTATGTAGTTTATAGTGAAACCAGTTTTAAGCAATTTATATTTGTTTATGAGTATACGATTTTTGAAAGTGAATATGAAATGTTAATACATAGCTAGGTCACTTTGAAGAATTTTATCTTGAATTTGAACTAAATAACTAATTCTAATTGGTGCGAGAAAACCATTTCGAGCAGTAATAATAGTTCCCTAGTTTGAGGGTATATTTTAAAGGTTATTCATGAAGAAATTAAAACTCAAAACTTTCTCAATCCAATGTAGAATACCTGAACAAAACAATAATAATTAAGTGATCTCTGTTCACATTACGATTTAAGAAAAGTGAAATACCAAAGTATATTGGATCTTTATTGCAAATCAACGTTCGAACATAGGGCCTAGAATTAGACACTAAGTGATATTGTAATATTTTAGGAAATCATAAGCAAATATAATGTCGTGAATTTTTACTAATTTCTGAAACTTTTTGATATCTTGTGTTAAAGAGATAGCGGTCTGAGGAGGTAAGTGTAAAGGGGTGAGTCAAAAAAAGGGAATATTCGTCAATTTGCATTAGAATATCATGGTTAGGGAGGGTTCAGGATACTACAGCTAGACCTGTGATGAGTAGCTAAATAAATGCAGCACTGACAAAATCGTCTGCAAAATTCTCTTACCACACCACAACGAACCACCGCCCTAGCCCCTGAGTCACAGCTGCGTAAACAAAACTAAAGTTACCAGTGCGTGGGGTAAGTAAGAGAAGGTGTCGAAAGTGTTAGTTTCAGTTCCCAGGATGAAAGATTTTTTTTGTTTTTGTGTACACCCCAAAACATGACAGATTATAAATAAATGGCGCCCAACGTATGGCCCGAATTTATTGGATTTTAATAAGTTCATTTGAGGAAGGGCATCCCTCAAGTTTAGTGTGACATTCCAGGGATGGTAAACTATAGTATGTGATAATTTCAGTTATTTCTTTTAAAGTTAATAAAGGTCAGTGAGTCACGAGGAGAACTACCTTGATCTCACGTTTGCCACTGTATCCGGCTAACAAACGCGCTATTTTTGTAAATTTTAGTAAGACTCAGCGGCTTGAAAGTTAGGCCTTCTGAATGCTACTTTAATTAGTGAATTAGTAATGGTAGGCTGTTATAGTGAGCCCAGTTAGTTAGTGAAGATAGACTTCTGATGCCACTAGGCAGTTAATACAAAGTTCTTTGAAATTCCTTATATAGACGTACAATCTCAGGATTAGCACAAGTTTTGCGCTCATTTATTATACATTTACTTATCGAAGATATTTCTCACCACTTAACACTACTCCAGATCGTTTGATATAGTATTATTTTGGAATTTGTTTAAAATTCAAATTTTATTTTTGAACTTTTTTAAATTTTATTTTCGAATTTTATTTTTGATTTTTTATTTTGATTTTTTTTTTTTTTTTTTTTTTTTGATTTTTAGTTTTTTTAAATTTTAATTTTTGATCAGATAATTGTTTGACAATCATATATACTTTTTATTTCGAAAACCAAATTTTACTTTTTATTTTTAAAACAGCTTATTTGAACGAGGTTTATGTAAACCACCAACAATATTGGGAAACATTTTGAGATTCTGTTCTGAACTTTTTGTTGTTTCTTTATCATTTTCCCGAAAATACGCTTAAATGGTTAATTCTTTAAAATTGCAAATAGCACATCTTAGAAAGTTTTAATTGATAACCTATATATAATAAGCACGCGGTAGAGTAACCGACGGTAATAATTTTAGCTTTTCAAATTGGTTCTAATGGTTGGTACGCGGTCCAGAAGTAAAATGGAAAACAATCCACAGGTAACAGCTACAACAAACACTGTCACAGCGACAACAAATACAATGATAACAACAGCGACAACAACAATTACAACAGCAAGTACGGGAGCGATTCCGAAACAGTCAAGGACAGGAGATGTCGTGAGGGAAACTACAATTGAAGATGTTTTGGACACGAGCGGCGAAAGCATGCCAGGACTGAGCACGATTACTACACCACCGTTTAGCAGCATCAGCGCTAGAGCAGTAGTGGAAGCCTTCAGGCAACGAAATGAACCACTAAGACTCAGAAGTAATCAACATCGTTATACTGGAGACAGTAATAGGATAAGGCCTATTACACAAAATGATCTGCAGCGTGTGGAGGATATGCTTTTAGATATAGTGCCTCGGTTAATACAGCAAAGTCTAGGGGGACAAGTGCATCAGAACGTCTATGCACCGAGACAACAAGGAAATCAGTTTGATTTTCCAGATGTAAGTCAACCACCACCAGTAGTACCGGCTCAACAGCTTCAGATTCAACCGTGGCCAAACCATATTTTTAATAATAACAACAATAGCAACGGTAGCTGCAATGAAAATTACAGATCAGAAATTGAGTACCAACAGCACAACACCGGCAGGAACAACAGTCCATCACAAACCCAAGACTAAGGATAGACAAATGGGGAATCATATTTGACGGAACCAATAAAACTACGAGTATTGAAGATTTTGTCTTTCGCGTGGAAACACTTCAGTCGGACTTCGGATATGAATGGAGTGCGGTTATAAAATCGTTTCACCATTTACTAAGTGAACCAGCCAGAGAATGGTTTTGGGATTTCCGGAGATTCAATGATATATCCAGATGGGCAGATCTGAAAACAGCTCTCATCACACAATTTCAACGCTTCGACAGCGACTTTGATATTCAAAGAAGAATACTGGACAGAAGGCAAAATAATCCAGAATCGTTTGATGATTTCTACAACTCGATAATTAAACTCAGAAACCAATTACGTAGCCCACTTGGAGAACAAGACTTGAGTACGGTCATGAGGGGTAATTTGAAAGCTCCCATGGCGCAATCCTTTTTTCAGTCCCTGTATGCAGTTTAGCACAATTTGCAAAAGAGTGCAGACGATCAGAAAATTCGCTTAATAGCCAAAGACCATATAGTGGATGATATCCGCCAAGAACCATAAATGCGTTGGAAAGCGACCCGAGGGTTAGCGAAGATATGCCAGAAATAGAAAGAAACAAGAAAGCTTCAATATTGGAACTGTAAAGAAGAGGGACACATTTTCGTTGATTGTCCAGAAGAGAGGAGATCACTATTTTGTTACAGGTGTGGATCACAATAGTTAACTTAGCTTTTTCACTTAATACCTTAGATTTAAAAACTTGTTTATCATCTTTTACCCTTAATAAGATTAGTTCATGTTTCGAGTTAACTATTATTTTATTAAACTCTTCAGCAAATCCTAGAAAATTTTTCAATGGCACACAAAAATGGAAATAACCGCTAATAAGCGCCAGATTTTTGTCACTGTTTGTTGGAGCCCATCCAGCATTAATCAAATTATTGCTTTCAGAAGTATTTAACGAAACATAGTTTTTAATTTCTGATGCAATTCCTAAATGTCGTGTACGATCGATTTCTATTCCATTTAATTCATATCGAATCTCATCAAAGAGGTGTGTCATACAATTGTTCAGTAGTTGTATATTTGCAGAGATTGTTGAGTCTTCTTTTCTTAAATAACTTTCAATATAAAGCATGCCCTCACTTAATAAAAGATATAAATCTTGGTTTTATATTGATATTCGAATTTCATTATTGTTTTTGGAAGATTGTAAGTATGAATTATAGCTGTGATACTCTTTTTTAATAATTGAATTATCAAATTTTGGTTTGTCTAATACATTAATTAAACTATTCATTTTTAATTTTTTTTTGTTTTTTTTTCAACACAGAACTTTTAATCGTTTTTAGTTGAAATCCTCAATTTCGTAAAAATTTTCGATTAGTTTTATTTAAAGTGTTTCGTTGATGTTTGCTTTATTAGCTTTTTATTATATAACTTTCGTCTACCAGAAGAAACTCTCTTGATGTGTGTTGTGTTGCAGATGATGATAGAGTGATTGGTGAATCCTTATACAAACTATTTTTGTTGAATATAATCATTGTTTAATAGGTTTCAAATGTAATCTAATAGATATTTTTTCTCCAAGAAAATTTATTAAGTTTCCGTCCTGATCGACAACTCTTAAAACCAGTGTAGATATTTCTCTCGCATTTACAGGTAAATATATTGCATTAGCCGGTCTTTCTGTTAGTTTATATCCTGGACTAACGTCAAGTGAAAACTGATGAATAGTATGTGCTGACACGTTATTTATATATGATCCATTCTCAATATTACATTCAATGATTACTGTATTAATATTTGTTATATCAATTGTTTTATCTGAAAAATGTTCCAATTGTTGTCGTAATACTCTCTTACTAAAACCAAGCAAAGATCCAATTGATCGTTCTTTATTGAAATAGATGGGGTCTTTTGTACTTTTTATAGATGTTACAAACGTATTAAAATTTCCATTAATATAAAGATCACCTTCATTAGTCAAATCATGATATTTATCTTTAATTAAATCAACTACATCAGAAAACTTATAAGATCCCACAGGAATCTCTATTATTTAATCACCAATATGAAAGAAATTGTTTTCAACATCAATATTTGGTATTGTGTGATAAGTATCGAAGCTTATTAATCCACAGACATTACAGTACTGAAGAATATCCGTTTAACGTTAATGTTAACGACATCTTAACGTTCGATGAATGAATAAATCAGTTTTAAATTAATACGATTTCTTTTATAGTTATATATCGTTGGTCTTAATCAAAGAATTGTGTTTTGATGAAAAGCCTAACCATTTAACATATATCATGCTTCCTTTTCTCTTCAAAACTTTTTCAACTAAATATGTTTGTGGATATTTTGTTTTCATTAGCTCAAATTCGTAAAAACCACCTTTAATTTCGTGTTTTTGATAGTTTTCTAAAATATATGTTTTAGGATTTGTGTTTCTTATAGTTTTAACTTTAAAAATTTCTGTAGTCCAATTTAGTGTATAACCTTTTTCAAATACATGTTTATATTTACTTATTCAAACATCATCAGCAACTCTAAACATTGCTTTTTTAAAAATTTTCAAATTATTATAGACCGTATCTAAACGAGATTTTTCATTAGAAGAATTCACTTCATTAGGCGTAATTTTTATTGTTCTATGAAATGTATTATTATATTTATCAACGAATTCTTTATATATATTTATGCATTTATATGATCCTTGATAGCTAAACTCTTTCCACATCATGGTTTTTAATGTTCTATTAAATCGTTCTACTATTGATGCTTTAAAAACACTATATGTTGAATAATGTTTAATTAGATATGATTCCATTAATCGTTGAAATTGATTATTATAGAACTCTTTACCATTATCTGTTTGCAAGTTTTTTGGATGACGATTACTATTATTAAATACTGAAAGCTAGAAAAAGGTATGGAAATAGAAAAAACTAAGGTTTGAAATTGCGGCTGCAAGTTTGTATGAAGGTCCAGACTCGAGAATATATACAACCATCGAAATCAACGGCCATCCTATTCAAGGTTTACTTGACAATGGAGCGACGATCACCTGCCTCGGTAAAGATTGTGTAGATTTTGTGGAAAAAGCTTAACTAATCATCTATCCGTTCGAATCAGCAATAAAAACAGCTGATGGCAGACTTAATAGGATAATAGGGCGTGTAAGGGCTAATATTCAATTTAATGGCGTTAGCAGGCCAATAGATTTTTTTTGGTTCCTACGTTGCAACAAAACCTCTTCCTAGGAGCTGATTTTATGAAAACTTTTAATTTAATTAGGTTTGAAATCAATAGTTTACATGGCCAAGGGGTCAGAAGCTGGGCGTGTGGCTTTCGCGTGAAAGATTTTGGTTAACAAAAACCAAAAAAAAACAGGAAAACCAATTTGTTTGTTGGGTGTATTTTTATTATAATATATTTTCGGGGTTTTTTGTATTTTTATTTATTTTTAATTTCATGTTTTTATAATTTGCTTTTATTTATATTAATTGTATTTATATTTAAATGTTTCATAGAACTTACATCAACTTAAGTATTCAAAGTTCGAAAGGAAATTTAAAAACGAACAATTTAGAGATTCTTAGAAAGAAATTAGTTTTTAATTTTTTGTAAGTTGGCACTTGCACTTTTTTCACAGTGTTTCTTGCACTGTGATTGTCACACAACTAATAATTAATGCCTTTAAAAAAATGATTTGGTACTCGCTTTGCAGACGAAATAAAAAAGAAGACCAATAACTAAAAAAAAGAGTGTGGTCACTCTTAGCGGTTTAATTACGGCTGCAATAAGGGCCGCTCGTAAACATCCTGCCCCCTTGCTATAGTGCAATTTTAGGGAAGGGGATAGGAGCAAGAAGTGGTAGCAACACAGTGGGTTTAAAAGTGGAAGTGATGTAAAGTAAGTATAAAGTATAAAATGGTATAGTTCAAGAATGTGTAAAGTAACTATAAAAGTGAATATATATATAAAGGAAAGTGTAAGAGAGAGTAATTTATAATTCAAAATTCAATTAAGTATAATTCTAAGGTATATAGAGGTAAGTAAACAAGGGAATAGTTGTATAATTTTAATTCAAGCAAGTATAATTCAACGTGGGGAGAAAGGTAAGTATACAAGTGTATAAGGTATTACTTAAGAGAAATATAAATTGGTTGTAAATAAATTCATTGTTGACAAAAAAACTTTAAGTCTTGGTTTCAGAATCCGAATTTTCCTATTTTGACCCATCCTAACAGGGTATTTTGTGTCATAGGGGAAACAAGAGATTGGGGTTGAATTCCGCTTTTGATTAGCTGGAGGTAGATATCAGCTCCAAGGACGATGTTGATCGAACCGCTGGTGAAAAAATGAGGATCGGCCAATCGCAAGTTTTGGTAACCGTCCGTTACCCTGTGGTCCAGCCGTTTCTTTGTTTGGAGTGCTGGGAGGTCCTTTGTCACCTGGGCGGTGAGTGTAAAGGTTGGGCCCTCATTGAAGCGGGATTGGAAAGATATACGGCACCATTTTTTACCAAGGCGTGACTCTATTGGGAGATTGTACCTTTCAATGAGGAAGGCTGCTATGGAACTGAACTCGACGCAAGGGTTGAGAAGTCCGCGGACTCGACCCCAGCTGCCATCCAATTGCATTCTTATGATAACGGTCGGTATGACAGTTGTAGTATTACGCTCAGATGTGGTGTTTCGTGACGGTGTGTGAAAACGTGCGTGGCGATGTAGAAGAGTTCGACAGCGTTCTTTGGTGACACATTTCGAGAGTCGGTGAGAGTGGGCAAGACAGTTTTCACAATACTTATAACGTTTTACCGTCTTTGTCCGGTCGGATACGTTCATCCTTTTGAACGTGACGCATTTCCGCAACGGATGGTTCTGTTTACATATGCAGCAGTCATATCTAGGCCGCTTATTGGTTGATTTAAGAGGTTTTTGCTGTTCGATGGGTGATGCTCTTCTGCAGTGATGACGAGACATGACGGCTAAAAGAGAGAGAAAAACAAGGAAAACATATAGTCATTGTTGACCTGAGTTGGGTAGCAAGACTAATTTAGTGATGGGTCTCGTAACGACGCCATTGGCGGTCCGTAAGTCAACCACTCTGACCAGTTTATCAGGGCCAGGGTGAGTTTTCTCTATACGACCTAACCGCCATTGGTTGGGGGCTAAATTATCTTGTCTGATTACAACGAGATCGCCTACAGCATAATCGCGTTCAGGGTATTTCCACTTTATTCGTTTGTGGAGTTCTATTAAATATTCTTCTTTCCACCTTCGGGCTAGTTGTTGATGGAGGATTTTAAGCTTTTGCCATCGATTGACGTAGCTTAGGGAATGGCTAGACAAGTCTGGTTCAGAAGGCGATAGTAAGGGCGCACCGATGAGGAAATGGCCGGGAGTCAAAGCACATAAATTCGAAGGATCATCGTTCATTGGGCTGAGGGGTCTGGAATTCAGACAGGCTTCGATACGAGATGGGACTTGAAGCTTTTTACTCCTGCTTCCCAGAGACCACCCATATGTGGAGCACCTGGTGGGATAAAGTTCCATTCGAGGGGAGAAAAACTGTCTTGGGACATTAAGTTTTTACGCATATGGGATAGAAATTGTTGCTTGTCGCAGTTCAGTATATTAGAGGCTCCCACAAAGGCCGTTCCGTTGTCAGAGTACAAGGAGTGGTGTGTTCTACGCCTGGAGAAAAATCGTGCGAAAGCGGCTAAGAATGCTTGGGTTGAGATTTCGCCAGTTGCTTCAAGATGAATCGCTTTCGTTGCAAAACATATGAACACGAGTACATAACCTTTAGTAACCTTACAGCCGCGTCCAACGTACGATTTGATGTCAAATGGTCCAGCGAAGTCTATGCCAGTATCGTAAAAAGGGCGTGACAGGCTGGTACGCTCAGGGGGTAGTGCTGCCATTATTTGCCGACCTCGTTGGCTTTTCTGTTTCACACACACGTTGCATTGGGAAATAATGGTTTTTTTTAATGTTTCTAATTTGGGGACATAAAAACGAGTTCTCATTAAGCGGTATAGAAGTGCATTTTGACCATGAAGGGAGTATTTATGGAGGTAATTGAGAAATAGTCGGGTGAAACGAACGTGGTAAGGGAGCAAGACGGGGTAGCGTTCACCATAGCTAGGTGTCGGCGCGTTTGCTAACCTGCCGTTAATTCGCATCATTCCGTCAGTGCCGAGGAATGGATTAAGCGTTAAAAGGTTACTTTTCCGGGATAGTGTGTGACCAGCGCTTAAGTTGTCATATTCCGTAGTAAAATAGAATTTTTGACAAGCGATTACTAAACGATTTTTAGCATGCTTCAATTCACTTGAAAACAATTTGGCATTCATGACAGAGTTGTGATTAAAATTGGAATTTATTCGGGAGTAAAAACGGAATACGGGACAAATAATGCGCAATGCCTTAGGGAGATAGAAAAATCATTCAGAATGTCATGATTTGAAATTGATGTCTAGTGTACTTGGATGGGTCTAGCTTCTTCTTCAGTTGAGTAGGGGGGGGGGGGCTTGCAGCGGCCATTCCGAATGTGGGCGTCGTAGCCATGACGGTCCGTGCCACCATAAGTTGTTTGAGACTAGTTCAGATACCGTGATACCACGGGAGGCCAAGTCAGCGGGGTTACTTTTGGATTCCACATGAGCCCATGAGTCATTTCCTACCCTTTCAATAATGGAGGAAATTCTGTTTTCCACGAAAGTTTTCCATTTATGCGCGGGTTTGTGCAACCATGCTAAGACGATGGTGGAGTCCGTCCACAGAAAAAGCTTATAATTTGTGAGATTGAGTCGAGGTTGAATAGAGTCGATCATATTCGCCATTAATTCTGCTCCGCAAAGTTCTTTACGTGGTAAAGAGACAAATCTCACTGGGGCAACTTTTGTCTTTGCCATTAGCAGATGAGTGGAAACGAACCCGTCGCTTTCCGCGCGGATATAAAACGTAGCTGCATATGCTTTTTCTGAGGCATCGCAGAATCCGTGCAATTCAATAGTGTACGATGGATCGAAGTCTACGTAGCGCGGAATCTTAATTTAAGTGTTGTGTTTTTCTTCCGACGGGGTTTGATGCAATTTGGAATGAATTTCCGTCATCCCACGTCAAATTTGGTTGATAAACAGACCGGTTTCGGCTATGTGCCATCTTCAGTGTTCTCTCAGTAACTCAGTATCTTGGCGACAATGATCTTGGGGGATAGCCAACCGGCGGGATCAAATAACTTTGCGATTTCAGAGACTACCGCTCTTTTCGTGATCATATTATGCTCGGGCTGGGTTTTCAATTTAAAATAGAAGTGGTCATTTCCAGCATTCCATCTTAAGCCGAGAGTTTTAGTAATGCTAGAATCTGACAGTTTAAGAAACTCATCATCTAGTACGTGATGTGGGGGAAGATCTTTCAGCAAGTAATCGTTATTTGCTGTCCATTTACGGAGTGAGAATCCAGCTGATTCCAGAACTGCTAAAAGTTCATTTCGTGACTCGAGGGCTGAGGATAAGGTGTGAGCTCCTGCTAGTACGTCATCGACATACATGTAATTTTTTAGAATTTCAAAAGCTAGGGGGGACTGCAATTCACAATCCTTAGAAAGTTGTAATAAGGTTCTGATGGCCAAATAGAGGCACAGTTCACGCCGAAGGTGACTGTGTTTAGCTCATAGTCATTGGGTTGCTCGTGAGGGGAGCTACGAAAAACTATACGCTGGTAGCATGTTTGTGAAGGGTTTACGAGAATCTGTCGATACATCTTCTCAATATCAGCATTGTAAACGTACCTAAAAAGTCTCCATCGCAAAATTAGGGTAGGTAAGTCCGCTTGTAGAATAGGGCCAGGATGGAGGAGGTCGTTGAGGCTCACACCATTGCTCGAGGGGTTCGAGGCGTTAAACACAACTCGTAATTTAGTGGTAGTACTGTCTGGTTTAAAGACAGCATGGTGAGGGAGATAATAGCCTCTAGTGTCATTTAGCACGGGGTTTACTCTGGTCATTTACCCTAAGGTCGAATATTTGTTAATAACGCGATCATATTCAGTTTTAATTTGGGGATTTTTCTTTAGTTTTTCTTCATTTCGGAAGTATTGGGATAAAGCAATATGACGGGATATTCCTACATTCAGAGTTTCGGGAAATTCTTTTTTAAAGGGGATTGAAACAGTAAATCGACCTTCGCTGTTACGAGTTGTTGTCGTCTGATACAGGTTTTCGCAATACAAGTCCTCCGGGGACGACCGTGGCTTATGCGGGATATCTTCAAGCTCCCAAAATCGTTGAAGAGAGTTACAGAGAGTATTTCGCTAAAAAAGGAAGCTACGGATTTTTTGTAGGGGTTGGTCTTAATCGTACCTGTCACAATCCATCCGAACACCGTGTTTTGCGCAACTAAAGTCTGAGATGGGTCCCAATGTAGGCCATTCTGAATCACTTTCGGGTACACGTCGCCTCCAAGAAGCAAGTCGATTTCAGAACAGGCTTGACGGTACGGATCGGCTAACTGAAGATGGGCAAAATTGCTATCTGTTACGCGGGACATTGGGTAATATGGGAGTTGACCCGTCAGTCTTTTTATGAACAAAGCGTGGGCGTAAATCTCCAACGTATTGTATCATTTATTCCGTGAATTTCAGCTTGGGTAGCGCTTGTTTTAAGACCCAGCTTGGTGTGCAATTTCTTGGAGATAAAAGTTGCTTCGGACGCAGAATCAATAAGGGCGCGGACAGTGAACTTACTGTCGCCGCTATACACATCAACCAGGGCGGTGCCGAGAACAATAGAGTGTGGTGTCGATTGCAATTGAGTTAAGAACGATTGTAAAGATCGCTCTGTGGCTTGACGAGAGGTGGATGGAGTGGAATCAACTACCTGAGGCCTGTTATATGTGTGATTTTGGGGTTTGTGAACTGCAAAGGTAGCCGCGGCAGCGACTTTTACAATTATTGAAATCATGGGAAGTTCCGAGACAATTAATACATAATTTGCGTTGTTTGACAGCATTGAATCGTTCGTTAACTGACATATTCAGAAACGATGGGCAAAATCGAACGGGGTGATAGTTAGGGCATATAACGCATTTTCCTGGCTCTCGATTAGCTATATTAGTACTATAGCTATTGAGTTTCTTCTGTTCAATTTTCTTGGGGGTGTGAAATTTGTTAGGGTATGAGAAGGATGGGGTTGAAAATGTTGCTCGAATATCTGCAACAGATTCCAGGGTTTGAAACCGGGTCGTCAAAAAAGCATCCATCTGCTTCCATGTGGGCAACTCTGTGCTTTGCGGCAGGGATTGTTCCCACAGATTAAGGGTTACATCGGGCAAACAAGTTGAACATATGTAGACGAAAATGATATCCCAGTTGTTAGTGTCGATTTGCAGCAGGGTTAAATTCGTAACGCAATCATTAATTGTACGCTGTAGACGTCTTATGTTGGGACCGGTCTCTTTATGAGGGGGGATATGAAAGGCTTTTTAGTTGCGCGTTGACCAGTACTCTTTTGTTTTCATAGCGATGCACGAGATTTTTCCAAGCCATCTCGAAACCGTCATTAGTAATGGGGTAGGTTTTTAGAAGTTCGCGAGCTTCTCCCTGGGTCATCTTCAGCAGGTGGCACATCTTCTCGACGGGGGAGAGACGTTTGTTAGTTCCATACAGTGCCATGAACATGTCGCGGAACGTGGGCCATGACTTGTAGTCTCCATGGAAAATCTCTGTGTCGCACGGGGGTAAAGAAATATGACTGGTGTTATCAGAGTGGGTATCAGAATGGGAAACGACTGGCTTATGCTGATGACGTAAACTATCAATGACTTCATTTACCTTTGCCAAGATTTCAACGTGGGCCTTGAAAGTGGAAGCGAAACGCGCCTTAAGACTTTCCATATCAATTTCCTTTTTTATGTCGTCATATTTGTCCAGCGCGCCATCATAGTAGGCTCGGAAGGAGGACCAAAGACGCGCGATTTCACTTTTGTAAACCTCCATCGTATGGATGGAATCTTCTGCCTCATCGCTTTGCGTCATGAAGGTCTTGAAATCGACGATATGATCGGAAGCACGGATCAGGGACGTTATTACCGACATAGTGGAAGAGCGGTGATTCAAAGGTGTTTGAACGATTAATGAGACAAGAAAACGTTACGATCCTTCTCTGGTTGGCCGTATATAGAGTGCAAGAAAGGGGTTCTTTTCCGAATAGTTTCCGAGGGTTTTTTAAAAAACAGGGAAAACTCGATGAGCCGGGGTATTAGTATTTCGGATAGATTGCGGAAGAAGCCGATGTAAAATAATAGTAATTTTGAGAGCGAGCCTCGTAGAAGCCGCGTATACAGTACTATATGCAGACTGGATTTGGTCTCAAATAGACGGGAAAGAGAATTTATTGATTTAATAAAATTTTTGTTTGTTTTTAATACAACCTTGGGGACGCGCCTCGTAGAAGCGGTGTTAAAATATTTTCCTTTTTAACAATGGGTAATGGCTCAAAAAGACCGGGAAAATTTTATAATACAAAATTATAATATAAAATTTTTAATTAATGTTTATAAGTAATTAGTCGAACTTTTATTAATATTTTTATATATTGAAACGATTAATTTTGGCTCAAGTTCAAACCCGAATTTACCCATTTATTTATTCTAATTTTTTTTATTTTTTAATTTTTATTAGAAAATTTTTTGGATAAATTCATTATTATTTTTTATTAAGAGAGTACTATATATAGAACAATTTTTTTATTATTCATCATACTAGCAGAACGGATCAGTACTGATTTCGAGGTCGCTACACCATCTCATCAGCGTTCTTTGTTCAATTTTACCACTTTTGACGGTGGATACTAGTGATCAGGAATATCAACTATTTAACCGTATTATTTAACAAATTAGGATACGAAAAGTACAAACTTATTCATTTTCACATGTCAAATCAATTTCGGTTAGTACGAAATCCCATCTATGATGAATAACTACTCTATATATTTCAGTCTCTCTTGCTTATTCAACGCCATTGGCTGCCGAGAAATAAGCGGTACTTAATCATGTTGTTAGGTTTCTGTCATTTGTAGTTGAATTTCTTTTTTAGTATTCAACCAACTATGACCAAGTAAACATGTAGATTTTGACGCGTGCCATCGTTATTTATAATTAATGTTTATAAGTAATTAGTCGAACTTTTATTAATATTTTTATATATTGAAACGATTAATTTTGGCTCAAGTTCAAACCCGAATTTACCCATTTATTTATTCTAATTTTTTTTATTTTTTAATTTTTATTAGAAAATTTTTTGGATAAATTCATTATTATTTTTTATTAAGAGAGTACTATATATAGAACAATTTTTTTATTATTCATCATACTAGCAGAACGGATCAGTACTGATTTCGAGGTCGCTACACCATCTCATCAGCGTTCTTTGTTCAATTTTACCACTTTTGACGGTGGATACTAGTGATCAGGAATATCAACTATTTAACCGTATTATTTAACAAATTAGGATACGAAAAGTACAAACTTATTCATTTTCACATGTCAAATCAATTTCGGTTAGTACGAAATCCCATCTATGATGAATAACTACTCTATATATTTCAGTCTCTCTTGCTTATTCAACGCCATTGGCTGCCGAGAAATAAGCGGTACTTAATCATGTTGTTAGGTTTCTGTCATTTGTAGTTGAATTTCTTTTTTAGTATTCAACCAACTATGACCAAGTAAACATGTAGATTTTGACGCGTGCCATCGTTATTTATAATTAATGTTTATAAGTAATTAGTCGAACTTTTATTAATATTTTTATATATTGAAACGATTAATTTTGGCTCAAGTTCAAACCCGAATTTACCCATTTATTTATTCTAATTTTTTTTATTTTTTAATTTTTATTAGAAAATTTTTTGGATAAATTCATTATTATTTTTTATTAAGAGAGTACTATATATAGAACAATTTTTTTATTATTCATCATACTAGCAGAACGGATCAGTACTGATTTCGAGGTCGCTACACCATCTCATCAGCGTTCTTTGTTCAATTTTACCACTTTTGACGGTGGATACTAGTGATCAGGAATATCAACTATTTAACCGTATTATTTAACAAATTAGGATACGAAAAGTACAAACTTATTCATTTTCACATGTCAAATCAATTTCGGTTAGTACGAAATCCCATCTATGATGAATAACTACTCTATATATTTCAGTCTCTCTTGCTTATTCAACGCCATTGGCTGCCGAGAAATAAGCGGTACTTAATCATGTTGTTAGGTTTCTGTCATTTGTAGTTGAATTTCTTTTTTAGTATTCAACCAACTATGACCAAGTAAACATGTAGATTTTGACGCGTGCCATCGTTATTTATAATTAATGTTTATAAGTAATTAGTCGAACTTTTATTAATATTTTTATATATTGAAACGATTAATTTTGGCTCAAGTTCAAACCCGAATTTACCCATTTATTTATTCTAATTTTTTTTATTTTTTAATTTTTATTAGAAAATTTTTTGGATAAATTCATTATTATTTTTTATTAAGAGAGTACTATATATAGAACAATTTTTTTATTATTCATCATACTAGCAGAACGGATCAGTACTGATTTCGAGGTCGCTACACCATCTCATCAGCGTTCTTTGTTCAATTTTACCACTTTTGACGGTGGATACTAGTGATCAGGAATATCAACTATTTAACCGTATTATTTAACAAATTAGGATACGAAAAGTACAAACTTATTCATTTTCACATGTCAAATCAATTTCGGTTAGTACGAAATCCCATCTATGATGAATAACTACTCTATATATTTCAGTCTCTCTTGCTTATTCAACGCCATTGGCTGCCGAGAAATAAGCGGTACTTAATCATGTTGTTAGGTTTCTGTCATTTGTAGTTGAATTTCTTTTTTAGTATTCAACCAACTATGACCAAGTAAACATGTAGATTTTGACGCGTGCCATCGTTATTTATAATTAATGTTTATAAGTAATTAGTCGAACTTTTATTAATATTTTTATATATTGAAACGATTAATTTTGGCTCAAGTTCAAACCCGAATTTACCCATTTATTTATTCTAATTTTTTTTTTATTTTTTAATTTTTATTAGAAAATTTTTTGGATAAATTCATTATTATTTTTTATTAAGAGAGTACTATATATAGAACAATTTTTGTATTATTCATCATACTAGCAGAACGGATCAGTACTGATTTCGAGGTCGCTACACCATCTCATCAGCGTTCTTTGTTCAATTTTACCACTTTTGACGGTGGATACTAGTGATCAGGAATATCAACTATTTAACCGTATTATTTAACAAATTAGGATACGAAAAGTACAAACTTATTCATTTTCACATGTCAAATCAATTTCGGTTAGTACGAAATCCCATCTATGATGAATAACTACTCTATATATTTCAGTCTCTCTTGCTTATTCAACGCCATTGGCTGCCGAGAAATAAGCGGTACTTAATCATGTTGTTAGGTTTCTGTCATTTGTAGTTGAATTTCTTTTTTAGTATTCAACCAACTATGACCAAGTAAACATGTAGATTTTGACGCGTGCCATCGTTATTTATAATTAATGTTTATAAGTAATTAGTCGAACTTTTATTAATATTTTTATATATTGAAACGATTAATTTTGGCTCAAGTTCAAACCCGAATTTACCCATTTATTTATTCTAATTTTTTTTATTTTTTAATTTTTATTAGAAAATTTTTTGGATAAATTCATTATTATTTTTTATTAAGAGAGTACTATATATAGAACAATTTTTTTATTATTCATCATACTAGCAGAACGGATCAGTACTGATTTCGAGGTCGCTACACCATCTCATCAGCGTTCTTTGTTCAATTTTACCACTTTTGACGGTGGATACTAGTGATCAGGAATATCAACTATTTAACCGTATTATTTAACAAATTAGGATACGAAAAGTACAAACTTATTCATTTTCACATGTCAAATCAATTTCGGTTAGTACGAAATCCCATCTATGATGAATAACTACTCTATATATTTCAGTCTCTCTTGCTTATTCAACGCCATTGGCTGCCGAGAAATAAGCGGTACTTAATCATGTTGTTAGGTTTCTGTCATTTGTAGTTGAATTTCTTTTTTAGTATTCAACCAACTATGACCAAGTAAACATGTAGATTTTGACGCGTGCCATCGTTATTTATAATTAATGTTTATAAGTAATTAGTCGAACTTTTATTAATATTTTTATATATTGAAACGATTAATTTTGGCTCAAGTTCAAACCCGAATTTACCCATTTATTTATTCTAATTTTTTTTATTTTTTAATTTTTATTAGAAAATTTTTTGGATAAATTCATTATTATTTTTTATTAAGAGAGTGCTATATATAGAACAATTTTTTTATTATTCATCATACTAGCAGAACGGATCAGTACTGATTTCGAGGTCGCTACACCATCTCAT